>JAJOZX010001626.1:425000-547500 GCA_023014485.1 Bathynomus jamesi
TAGGTTAGGTTAGGTTAGGTTAGGTTAGGTTAGGATATTTCAGTCTATATCCATCACAGACTCCATTGTCAATAATTAAAAATTTTCTCGAATTTCTACTTGTAAAAGGTCTTTGGCACAAAAATATGATCTTTTAATATATTTATCTTTAATAATTCATGAATTAAATTCTCTTTTTTTAAAATCGCGTAATTTTATGACACCTACAAAATTTGTCACGTTTTCAAACGACATATTTACACCTTCCATAATAACAATTAACTAGCGACTTGGAACGCATATCCTCCACGTTTAAATCTGTTTACGGTAAGGTTCATTTTTCAATGAAATTTAGTGGAAAAATAACCTCTTCTTACAGCCGGTATTCTATACGCTACACCAACTAGTCCCATGTTTAACTATTATTTATAGCTTTATTTACAATTTCTATTTAATAAAATAAATTATTTATGGCATAAAAGGCTATTTGGAATTTATTGATCATTTTATTTTTTCGAATAAGACAAAAAAGTTGTCAACTATTATCAACTTTTACCCATAAATGGTCCTAATTTATTGCTTTTCCGTATCATTATCGCCATTAATTTAAAAGTAATAAACTTAATTGAGTTTCAAATTAAAAACTTTTCCATATTTTTATTATTAGTTATTAAAGAAATACAGGGTGTCCATAAATTTACAGTTCAAACCTTTTTAAAATATGAATGAAGTCAGATACAATGATGCAGTTTGCTGCGCGTGAAAGAACATCTCACAAAGTTTTCTTTGACATGACGAAAGTTGCCGAAGAACGGGATTACCGATGTTATTGCGACCGTCAATACAGAAAAGTTAAATCGATCCTGGATGGAGATCGAATATCCCCTCGGCGTGTTAGGCGTGACAAAGGGCGCTAACGTAGAAATGCACTGACCTTAACAATAAAACTTTTGAGATGTTCTTTCACATGCAGCAAGTCGCATCATTTTATTTCATTTCATTCTTATTTTATTACGGTTTCAATCCGTAAAGATAATTTATGGACACCCTATACACGTACAATATATAAGAATAATAATTTGACGGTTGAAAGCCCAATATATATATATATATATATATCGTAAAGAACGACGCTTGTATAGGAGAACATTCCGCGCAAGATGAGAAGAGAGAACGAAACAAATGAAAAAATGAGGTAACCACCCGGGAATCGAACCCGGGATCTTCCGATTGCCGGTCAGATATGATAACCATTACACCATTAATGGTTATCATATCTGACCGGCAATCGGAAGATCCCGGGTTCGATTCCCGGGTGGTTACCTCATTTTTCATTTGTTTCGTTCTCTCTTCTCATCTTGCGCGGAATGTTCTCCTATACAAGCGTCGTTCTTTACGTTATTTATACTGCGTGTTCTTTGCAGTTGAAATATATATATATATATATATATATATATATATATATATATATATATATATAAATTTGGCAATTGACTTATTTGCATAAATCACTTTGTACCGCAGTGTGAGCCTCAGTAACACCCCAGGGATACAACTCGCTCGCTCACTGCGTTACAAATTTGTGCATAGATCACCTGCCATAAAAAAAAAAAAAAAAAAATATTTTAATATTTAATATTTCTATATTTCAACGTTCCATTATTCTACTAAAGTTTTCTTTTATTTAACATTACAAAGTTTCGTTTACTTTACAAAGTTAAGCTGATTTCATTTCGTACTTTTACAGTATTTATAGTTTGCAATTCGTTTTCAGATTACCTTAAAACTTTTCTCTTAAATTTAAGATCGATTTTCTAGTTAAGTTGAAATAATGATTTGTTATAATACAAAATTTTTCTTTCCATTTTGTTTGGGTCAGAGCATTTTATCAATGGCTGACTTCAATACTTTTCAAAGAAATTTTTAAATCAATTTCATATAAATTATTCGTTATTATAATTGAGATTCATTTCAAATCCTCAATCAATGGCATTCTTTTTCAAGTATTAACCCTTTCAGGACGACTGATACAAATTGGTAGCGTTTCAAATACAGGCAGTCAGAATTTAACCCGACAAAAATTTCTGGCCTTAAATGGTTAAGACTCAAAACAAAATGATGCCCAAATGAAGTTTCTTAAAAATTATTAAATGTATCGATGACATGAAAATTGTATTTTATTTTTATATATTTTCTTTATAAGATGTGACTGTAATTATTAATAAAGTTAAGTACTTTTTATATTCCAAATTTATTTCGGTTTAAAATTGGATATTTTATCGAAATCAATAAGAAAATAATACATGGAAGTCAAATAATCTATACATATAGCGGTAATAATAATAATAATAATAAGGGCCAGTGAGGAGAGCCAGAAACTGACACAGCGTTTAGGCCAGACGAACGCGTCCCATTGTGCTATTATTAACTCTATATATTGGCTACATTTCATATTATATGTTTTTTATGAATATAATCCATGGCCGTCCATTATCGCCTTTATTTGGAAAATATGTGATTCATAGTACTGTATATGTCCCCCAACTGCCAGCAGCTCGTAGTTCAGTGATTAAATAGAAGTGAAGAAGACACTGTGGTCGTGGGTTCAACTCCCGATATTGCTAGTTAATAATAATCCAAGAATAAACGCAATGGTGGTGCATTAAATATCTGAGCGCCGTACCATTTTCTAGGCTTCCTCAATGATTATTATGGCCATCAGTTTTTGTCCCATTTTCCTTCTTTAATATTAAAGTTAACTTAATAGGAAAGTTATATTTGGCGTCCTTAAGTAGTGAAAGTTTAAGTTTACTTTCTGCATTAACTATATTATGAATCGTAGAAATTATTAAAAATTGAAGTAAAATTGACGATTTACTTCGGACATTTTCTTCCCTGATTACGTATAAATATTTTCCCTTTACTGGAAATTTGTCGACAGATATAAAATTTAATTTAAGTAAAAACAAAAAAAAACAAAAAATGATTAGAAAGTTCTTATAAAATAATGAGAATTGATATTACTCATATTTTTTTATTTATTTTGGTGGTTAATTTACGAGGGTAATTCAATAAGTATCCGCACTTTTTATTTTCACAATTTTATTTTCACATCTGATAGATTAATTATAAACACATCACTTCTCAACATAGTCTCTCTGTTTCTCAATACACTTAGTCCAGCGATCTACAAGCTTCCTAATGCCTTCACAAAGGAATGTTTTTGGCTGTGTGCGTAGCCAGTCATGCACCGCCTCCTTCAGGTCATCATCGCCTTGGAATCGCTGACCTCTCAAAGGTAAGAATCCGAAGGTGCCAGGTCTGGACTGTAGGCTGGATGGTCGAGAACTTCAAATTTAAGTTCTTGAAGGCATTTTCTAGTCTGTGCAGCGGTATGTGGGCGTGCATTGTCGTGTAACAGAATAACACCTTCCGACAATCTCCCTCTCCGTTTTGTGCGAATTGCTTGCTTTAACTCATTCCGAAGCATGTCAGAATACGATGCACTTGTTACTGTAGTTCCACGCTCTAGATAATGTTCAAGGATAGGGCCTCGTGTATCCCAAAACAGTGTTAGCATAACTTTACCTGCTGACGGCTGCGTTTTGAACTTCGTTGCAACGGGAGATGTTGGATGCTTCCATTGCATGCTCTGTCGTTTGCTTTCTGGTTCATAGTGATGGATTCCAGGTATGGACGTCTGCTCTCGTTGCAAGAAAGTTGCAAGAAAGTTCAAAGCGCAGCCGTCAGCAGGTAAAGTTATGCTGACACTGTTTTGGGATACACACGAGGCCCTATCCTTGAACATTATCTAGAGCGTGGAACTACAGTAACAAGTGCATCGTATTCTGACATGCTTCGGAATGAGTTAAAGCAAGCAATTCGCACAAAACGGAGAGGGAGATTGTCGGAAGGTGTTATTCTGTTATACGACAATGCGCGCCCTCATACCGCTGCACAGACTAGAAAATGCCTTCAAGAACTTAAATTTGAAGTTCTCGGCCATCCAGCCTACAGTCCAGGCCTGGCACCCTCGGACTTTTACCTGTTTGGACCACTAAAAGACGCTTTCAGAGGTCAGCGATTCCAAGGCGATGATGACCTGAAGGAGGCGGTGCATGACTGGCTACGCGCACAGCCAAAAACATTCTTTTGTGATGCCATTAGGAAGCTTGTAGATCGCTGAACTAAGTATATTGAGAAACAGGGAGACTATGTTGAGAAGTGATGTGTTTATAATCTATCAGATGTGAAAATAAAATTGCGAAATTAAAAAGTGCGGATACTTATTGAATTACCCTCGTATATATATATATATATATATATATATATATATATATATATATATATGTGTGTGTGTGTGTGTAGTTCAAGAACAAATGAGAACGAAAGATAATATTTAAAAAATACCCGGGCCCAACCAAACTCGCTCTCTTCGCACACGGTTTGTTCCTGGACGTTTGACGTTATACAAAAAATAAGAGCAATATCGAAGTGCATTTGTGCATTTATATTCCATGTAGCTGAACGTAATTCTTGTGTTGACAATGAATCGGCGACAGGTTCTCAAAGGCGAGATGAACGATCGCTGTCGTGCGTCTTTGAAAGAAGAAATATGAATGGCATTCATTTATCCTCCTCTTCATCTTCCTTCGCTTTTAATACATTTAAAGATTTAAGTGTTATTCCCTCAGCAGTCAATTTCCTCCCCTGAGTATTCATTCTTCTCTATTACACTACAGTATCATTATCTTAAAACGAGGATCATTCACTACATACATTTTACATATATATATATCAAGGGAGTAGGAACAGGAGGGGGCTGGAGGGGTATTGACCCACCTTCTTTTTTAAAGTGGGTAGGCCAACAATGGAAACTGGCCCACCCACTATTCAGCTCTCAAATGAAATTCAGTTCAACTTAAAATAATGAGTAGTAAATTACTTATTGCATAGCTCATATTATGATAATAGCTACTGTAGTTATAATAGAATAGGGGTCCACCATATACGAAGCAATTTAGCCCCATTTTCAGAAAATTTTGCAAAGTTTCTACAGATAGTCGATCTGTATCACCTGGCAACACTGGTCACTCGTTATGGTTTTTTTTTTCAATATGCCTATTGTTTATGACCTACCACAACATAAATAAATACCATATGCGGAAACATTCTATGCTCTCTTCATATTCTATTCTGTAGTACATTCGGAAGTTACCCCTGGCCGACCCACTTTTAAATGCGTTCCTACTCCCTGATATATATATATATAATATATATATATATATTCCAAGATCATCATATGTTTATTTAGCATTTACCCTTCTTTAATTAAAAGAAAAACTCACATATTTGTTTGTTCACTGTATTGCATATTCACTGGGTCGCTGAAACACCACTATACTGTACTGTTTAATGATCATCCACACTACTTCTCTCACTCACATCGCTCACAACTAACCAGTTTAAAATCATAGACATATCCATCAACAGCCAAATAAATCTCCAAAAATTAACTCTTTATGTCTGAATTATAAATTTGGTTTTGCCCAGGAGGGCGCGAAAAAGTTTCATAAAGTTAATGGTCCCAAAAGGACCCAACAGGCATGAAAAAGTTAAGAACTTTGTACCAACGATTCCAAAAACCGGGTTGTAGCCTACTGGGTCACACCAGTGTATTCCGAAATAATAATAATAATAATAATAATAATAATAATAATAATAATCAGCAGGGCCAGAAATTGGCCCAGAGCTCAGGCCAGACGAAATGAGTCCCATTCCATTAATTCCTAGTTGGATTATTATTACCCGCACCATCGACCGGAAGTCAAACACCCGACCTCACTGTCTTCACTTCACAATGTTACCTCAGAGCTACCCCTTCAAAGTCCCACTTTTAGGCTTCTTGTTGGCTGTAAAACGTAACGGTTGGATGCCCGGGCCCCTCCTCGGGTGAAAAATTAGAAGAGGCAGGAGTTGTTCCTGAATGTTGAAGGAGGACTGAGGAGGCCATTGTGGCCCTACAGAGGGGGTTCTCTGAGGAGAGTATAGCTTAAAAGCTGGTTTTGGTGTACTAGGCCGCTGAATAGTATAGAAACCTGAACCTTGGCCTAACCAGCTCAGGAGGCTGTTCCATAAGTCAGTGAAAAATCCTGTGGCTTTTAGTTCCATGTAGTTCATGGATGGGCCCCCGAAGGGTTTTGCGGGAGACTCTGCAGAGGCCACCTCACATCCCCCTTGGCACTGCAGGGATTTTAGGTTGAATCTGGACAGGAAAACTATGGAGGATTCAGTATGAATTCAGCATAGGGGATAGTTCCTATTTTCTCCTTTTTTTTTCTCATAAAATATTGTTTCAGAAAATTAGTCCAGACACTATTCCCAACACCATTTTCCCAATCTTTCCTGAGGAGAACTCTTCTTTCGAAGGCTTCTCTGAGAAGAGAAGCACGGTCCTAAGGATAATGGATAACATCCATTGTTACCAAAATTAACCTGTATTAAATGCAAAAAACTTCACTTTTTGCTACGTGAAGGTCAAAATATGAAAATAAAAACCCACTCTAATAGACAGAGTTTATTTCCACGACAGTTTCGACGCCCACTGGCATCCACTACATAGTAGCTTCCTGCAATTTAAGTAGGGAGTTGGGCTGTGTGCAAACACTTGTTGTCATGGTTCAAGAACTATAACTACATGGTAACAGGATCAAAGGGCGTATCCCGGGTTCAAATCTATTTTTTAGGACGAACAGAGGAAGGCCAAGCTCTTGTGTCTATACTTTCAAAACTTAAAGACATGGTTGCTGCTAAACTTCTCCACTGAGGATATTGTGACAGTAAGTGTTGAGGGTGTCTTCGGACACTTCACTAAAATAATTTTTGCATCTGTCTATATGGAACACAATAAGCCCCCCCCCCCACTCCTTTGGTTTTGCATTTAATCAATTACAGCAGGAGGGAGAAATTACAACTGATCATTAGCTGTGATGCTAATGCCCACCATAGGATCTAAGGTAACTCAGATACCAATGCAAATGGAGAGGCACTCCTGGAGAGTATGATACCAAATGGCATAAACCTTTGTAACAAGGGACATATACACCAACCTTTGTGACTGCTAACCGAGAGGAGGTCCTACACTTGTCCTGAGCCACCTTAAAAGTTGCCAGTCTCATTGACGTCTGGCATGTAAATGACCACCCCTCTCTATCTGTTTACTCTTTGATAGTCTTTTCCACTGAAGGGGAATTTAAATGACATTTCCTCCAATAGATGGTGCCTCCCATTTCGATTAAATTATTTTCATCAAGGAATCAATTCGATGAAAAGTAGTTCTTCAAGCATCGATGTTTGATGAAAATATTGTCGTCAACTGAGGGCACTTGCTCGATGAAAGAATTTTCAATATCTTGATGAAAATTCCATTCTCAGCGTATGCGTCTTCTGATGAACTGCAAGTAATTAAGCCCCTTATCTATTTTCTTGATATCATTACTCGTCCTTTGTCTTAAATACTGTACATTTGTACTTTCTTCCGGTTTCCAATTTTGACTTTCTCTCCTTACATTCCTTTTATGAAAATATGAAACAGAATGACTAAAGCCATTACAGAACTAATTAGTTTATTCTAGTCTTTCTCCGAATGTATCATATATTCAGATTTCGGAATTATTCAACTTCAAGAACTGATGATGGAAATCGAGAAAAAAGTTCCCGAAACGTCTCATTAATTGGAACAATAATGAAAATAAACAAGAAAAAAGGAATTATTTCGTGCCTTTGTCCTCTCATTCATCGTTTGTGTGTGATTTCACGAGAACAATTCCATCTCACGTGTGTGTATATATATATATATATATATATATATATATATATATATGCAAAGAAATCATAAAGCAACACGTGATCTTTTTAATAAGCAAAGAACGACAGGGAAAAGGAAAAGAAAACACGAAGTCCGAGCGCTTTCGTGAGATATTCACATCTTTAGAGTCCCTGAAGATGTGAATATATCACGAAAGCGCTCGGACTTCGTGTTTCCTTTTCCTTTTCCCTGTCGTTCTTTGCTTATATATATATATATATATTACAGAATAACTGCTCCTTTATCCGGTACGCTCGCAAATAGTGCCAAGCCCTAAAGACGTGAGTCCAATGCGCATGTGCGAGACCGAGGAGTTAAGCCACACACGGGAGGATTCTATTACTTGATATTACCCATGCTATACGCATAAACCCGTTGCCGTTAGGCCAGTTCATCTACTCTCATTAATAATCAATTAAAATGTTATGTAAGCTATCATCATGCCCACCGAGAGGGTGGAGATACCGTGGAAAAATCTCCTGGGCCCGGACCTCTAGGGGGCCCGGAAAGAGGGGGGATAAAATCTAAAAATATTAATAAAGCAATTCATTAAATAACAGAGAGGAAATATAATTAATGAACATACATTTTATAATGATTATCATAGTCAAACTGAAACAGATAAAATATTATCTGCGCTCTACCAATGCCCAAGACCGACTGACAGATCTGGGAACCATTGTAATTGAAAGCCAGTTAGCCCGTACTTTAAATTTCATCAGAATCATTTACCACTTTGCTAGAGAGAAGGCAAAGAAAGTATACTTCTAATTATGAAAATCTTGCAGTAAACAGTTGTCTTGCCTGCATGGACTGGTACTGCATTTGTAAATTGTATGGTGATAGAATTAATATAATTGATTCGAAAAATAAAATGGTCATTTTCCTCTGAGTTGTTTATTCATACTGTATATTTTGAGTAGTGACTTGGACATATAATCAGTTTGCTTGTAATGTACACAAAAAACATTCATAATAAAATACTGAGTAAACAGCAATAACAAAATGACTAAATATTAAATTAACAAACTGACAAAAAATCGACACTAGATTGCGAGCTTTAATATAGAATTATTGGTCAGGTCAATTTTAGAGTTTGCTGTTTATTGATTTGAAAGTGTGCGCCTCATTTGTTGAATGTCTGATTAAATATTGAATTTCTTCGCCCGTCGTAGTTAAAAATTCACTTTTATTATTGTAATTTATTACTGAAATGACAAATTCCAGAAATTTCAGGGCAATTTTAAAAAATGATCGATTCTTTCTTTGTAAATCCTTGCCTTCGGCAGGGAGCATTGCCTACGGACCTTCACTAACCCCGTTTTACTTTTTTTCTTTCCTGCCGGTGTTGAAAACAGTCGCAGGTTGGGCGCGGAGTATGAACAAGTTTTGGCTGCTGAACTCACAAAAAATATATTATTATTATTATTATTATCATTATTATTATTATTAATAATTAATGAAGAGGGGCGGGAACTGGCACAGCGCTCAGACCGGACTAATGCGACTTAATGTGCTTACTCCGGGATTATTATTACTAGCACAACCGGCAGTCGAGCCCCCGACCTCAGTGTCTTTACTTTGCCTATAGGAAAACTGTTACCCACTGAGCTACGGACGCTGGCGTCTCTCTTCTTTCTCCAACGGTTTCCTTCTCTATTTATTTTGCTGATGCTTCGTTGAAGCACATTTGAACATCTTGGGAGCTTGTTAGGTATTACTTCGTTTGTGAGTGCGACACCGGTTATACTCGCATGTGTTGAAGGCTTTCCATGAATGCTAACAATCTCTTCTGCATGACAGTTGAATCACGCGTTATAACTGATTCCGAAACTGAGCGCCAGAAAGTCAAGATCGTGAAGCACACAAAGGTTTCAGAAGCACAAGTTTGTTTTCTCCATTTTGGAGAAATCGTTTAACAAACTGAAATGTTCAGTGTTCTTCAACGAAACGAGAGCAAAAGAGATAAAGTGAATCCGTTGGTTGGAGAAAAAGAGACTTATCTTATTTACTGTATGACACAAAAGCTGGACCTAACTGTGAATTATTATTATTATTATTATTATTATTATTATTATTAGCATACCCACCCTCTTACAGATGTTTTTTTTTTAGGTAAATATGCCGATGCGTCGAATTATAATCCGTTACATACAGTAGTATACCCGCTAGACCGCGGTGCTTGGGGGGGGGGGGGGGGGGGCCTTTGAAAACTGTAACAACAAGTTTCTTTTTATTATTATTACGAGCGCAATGTGAAGTTCGAGATTTTCATGACTGCGTTCTTTTCTATAGTTTTATTGACTTAATAATTGAACCGACAGTAATTGTGGAGCCGCAGGTCCCCCAATTGCTATCGGTTTAATTAGTATTTGGTCAATAAAACTATACTGTAGTCATGAAAATCTTAAGCTTCACAAATCTTGACACACTGTGAAGCTCAAGCTTTTCATGGCTGCGTTCTTTTCTGTAGTTCTATCGCGGTGCTGTGGCCTTCGGACCCAGTAATTGATTGGGGGGGGGGCTATATTTTCGTTCATTACTCATCACCCCCATCCACCATACGAAGTTTGGTCGAAATCGGTTCAGAAACGTAAAAGTTTTTTCTGTGGACAGACAGACAGACAGACACATTTTCGGTGAATTATAGTAGCAATTATTATTATTACTAGTACAGTTCCCGCCGCTTCGCTGACGGTTAGACAGGCTAAACTACAAAAAAAGAACCCAGCCGTGAAAATTTTGAGCTTCACATTGTGTCAACATTTCTGAATCTGGTATCTCCCAAAATCTCCTCACCCCCATTCATACAACTTGGGGGCTAACCCCATCCCCCATTACCCCCACCCCTCCCCATTACCCCACCCATCCCCCATTACCCCCACACCCACCCTTCCCCCATTGCTAAACTACAGAAAAGAACACAGTCATGAAAATCTTGAGCTTCACATTGCCGCCCGTAATACAATTTCTGAATTTTTTTTACAATTTCTGAATTTTTTTCTCACAATTTCTGAAAGTGTGACGGACAGACAGACGGACAGACAGACGGACAGCTCTCTTATTATATTATAGATTATTATTATTATTATTATTATTATTATTATTACTAGTACAGTTCCCGCCGCTTCGCTGACGGTTAGACAGGCTAAACTACAAAAAAAGAACCCAGCCGTGAAAATTTTGAGCTTCACATTATGTCAACATTTCTGAATCTGGTATCTCCCAAAACCTCCTCACCCCCATTCATACAACTTGGGGGCTAACCCCCTCCCCCATTACCCCCACCCCTCCCCATTACCCCACCCATCAGCCATTACCCCCACCCCCACCCTTCCCCCATTGCTAAACTACAGAAAAGAACACAGTTATGAAAATCTTGAGCTTCACATTTCCGCCCGTAATACAATTTCTGAATTTTTTTCTCAATTTTTTCTCACAATTTCTGAAAGTGTGACGGACAGACGGACAGACAGACGGACAGACGGACAGCTCTCTTATTATAATATATAGATTATTATTATTACTGAAATAAATTAAAACATGAATGAATACGGGATAGTTTTAAATATTACATATATACACAGTAGATTCGAATACTCTTGAAGATGATGTAATGTAATGGAATTTATAAAAGGATCGTCTGTATACATATGTTTAATTAATTGTTAAAGGGTATATCGTCATTATTTCTACTCCACCTCAAAAACCATCTAGAAATAATTGTTAACCAAATGTTTATATAAACGTTCCTTAACATATCTAAACGTTTAGTAAACAGACAAGTTGTGGTTGGATTAACCAGTACAGGAGGAGGATAGACACTAACTCTCTCCTCCACCAAATCCCGCAAAATGAAACGAGATGCTGCAGAGGGGTCAACCGCAGGTCGATCCTGAACCATCGTTCGAAGACATTAAGTAAGATTCAAGTGAGACATCGTAAGTAGTGAAGTTTCTCTATTACGTGTCAAAATAGGTTCAAGGAAGGGTTCCTCTCAAAATTAGATTTCAAAATGGGGGCCGCATAGACACTAACAGGGAACTTGCTGATTCGCTTTTGACCGTATATACCAAGAAGCTATACCAAAAACGAAACCTACAATATATGGTCAGTGTTAGAAACCTTTTATTACTTAGAACACTGGTTCCTAACCTAGGGGTAAATTACCCCACCACTGAGATAATAACAACTATTTTGTGGGGTAATGACACGCGATCCAGAAGTTATAAAAAATAATATCTAATGATTGGGGTAATGGAGCTGGATTAGAATTGGGTTTTGGGTAATTATACAAAAGAAGTTGGGAACCACTGACTTAGAACGTTAAAGTCACAAAAAATAAGAACCTTTACTTCAACTTGAATACTTTACGAACTTTGCTGTTTATAAAGAGACCTTTAACAAATATTTTCAGTAAATTAAATTTACATGTAGAAACGAGAAGGTTAGAAAACAAGGATCACCTGAAGATCAGGGCCCCCAGCCTTCTTTAGTTAGCCTTATAAGGCTAACTAACGAAAATATCACGACCTAATCTAACGAATCGTTAGGTCAACTGTATGCCCTTGACGATTGGTTAGGTTAGGTCGTGATATTTTCGTTAGTTAGCCTTATAAAGCTAACTAAAAAAGGCTGGGGGCCCTGATCTTCAGGTGATCCGAACACACTATAATTTCTCAGACATTAAAAAATTATCTTCAACTATAAATTGAGAAGTTTTTAAGTCAAAATGTTAATGGACAAACTACACCAATTTCGATTTTCGAACTTAACTTAAACAAGCGTCACACACTGTTTATTCATTCCGTTAATGCAGAATACAAAAAGGTTTCTGTACCTTTATTTACGCTTACATCACACCTATATAAAAATAGTTACTGGTGACAACGACCACGAATGACGTGCAGTGTGACCTGATATTTCATGTGACTGTCTAAATTATTTGAATAATTTCAGTGAGAATGTCTAAACACTAGCAAAGCACTCAGGCCAAGCTAATGCGGCTTATTATACTAACCCCTATATTATTATTACCAGCACTATTAGGAGTCGAACCCCCGACCTCAGTGTCTTCGCTAAAGCGCAGGCTCTAAATTTGTTAACGTATTGCTTACAACGAAGGTTGTTTTACTCATGCTGATGAATAGGTTTCACGCATGCTTTTAATTAGGGAAATGGGGTTCATGATACGTCATTGTTTAAAGTGTCGCATGTTAAAATACAAGTATAAAGCGTTTGTTCTACGACATAATGATCTAAATGAACCTGATCTCCAATATATCTAATTAAAATTGTCATAATTATATCTGGAGAGAGTTATCAAAGCTGTGTGTGTGTGTGTGTGTGTGTGTGTGTGTGTGTGTGTGCGCGTGTGTGTGTGTGTGTACAGGGTGTAACAAAAGTCCGTTCTCATAGGGAAATAAGATACAACAGAATTAAACGAGAAAGTAGTTTTAAGTATACATTACAAACAATACAATTAACTTCCCAATTAATCCAGTACGTGCTCAAATTGCATTCCATTTAGCCGTTGACACATTTCTACTCGTCTTTGTAAGCTGTCGATTACTTTTTGAAGTGTTTCCTCAATAATTCTGTTATATCTTATTTCCTTATGAGAACGGACTTTTGTTACACCCTGTATATAAATAGGCCATATATATATATATATATGTTTGTTTTTGTTTCTTTGATCTCTCTCTCTCTCTCTCTCTCTCAGGAATTAATTAGGACAATTTTAATTAGTTTCCTTTTTTTTTATCAATTCTTTCATTAAAATTTGCTTCAAGACAAAAAAAGAAAAAATTATTAAGTGAATCTTTTATATTCTTTCCTAAATTATTGTTAGCGAATTTGACAAACTTTTTACTAAAGTTTTTAAATTTTAAGACTTTAAAATAAGAATGAAGGAATTTGGTTTGTATTAATAAGATGATAATAGTATGTATTTAATTAATGGTGCAATGTTACAATGTTTTATTTTCTTTGAACTATTGAAATATACACTTTTTTTTGCCAGTTTCAGTTATACACAGTCGGTTCAAAATGTTCTGTTTTGAAACTCCACGTTTCGTACTAAAAAAATATCGACCAAATACATACACGACACGATTTTTTTAACCGACTGTATGGAAAAGGAAGCGTTTTCCTTCATGTCCGAGTTGTTAAATCTTAGTATGGCATTCTTTGAATTCAACAACTTTATCATTTATACATTTCGTCTATCTATGTCAGACATTCAAGAAAGAACTGTTAGTAGTGTATACTGTAATTATACAGTATATAATTTCCCTCATATACAAATCTGTTGAGTGGAATCTTTTAACTTAAAATAATCATTTAGTCGGCGTAACAAAAGCTTTTCAAACAGTTTTGAGAAGCGAGAGAGGTAACAGCAACATTTTGCCTATTGTAGAAATTTGATTTAACATTGCATAGAAATAGTAATGAGATAGTACTTTAGTCTACGAGACTTATTCCTTCGAATTAAACTGGAAACCTAGCCCTTATGTTTACCCTTTTATTTTGAAGGTAGTCTTAGACTTCTAGACCTTTTTGTGCTACTTAGGCGCTCGCCTTGAGAGTATAAAAGGAGTGAAATCTAAGGATTCTTGGCAGTTCAACTTTATGGGTTAACTGTTAAGAAGTTGCTTCGACTTTATGGGTTATTTGGTAACTTCAGCCGTTGACTTTATGAGTTACATCTGTCAGGGGGCTCGAGCTTATGGCTTAGCCTCTAACTCTGATTCCGAGTTCATGACTTGTCTCAGAGGCTCCCCTGTGTAGTTAAAACTTCTCGAAGGTTAGTCTTGCTGATTAAGTAAACCCATTTTCTGCGTAATTAACTTATAGAATAATTGACTCGTACGACCTCCAGACTGAGTGATCAAACCTAGTGCCACTATCAAATCTTATGTCCAAAATAACAGCTTTTAGCACTCATTTTTGAAGTTGTAAATAAAACTTTTTGTTTTGAAACAATCATTTCTATAACTCCACAATCAGCATTAACCAGCCACTGAGAAATTAATTGACAAATAGAGTAAAATGTTCCTTAATTAAAACCTACATTCTGATAAGTAATGAAATAAAATTATTATTATTATTATTATTATTATTATTATTATTATTCGCATTCATGTTTATCTCGTAACAGCTCCAAGCCTTTCAGAACTATTACGAGATAAATAAGAAGGCGTTGAAGATTTTTTAATCTGTCTCATACTGTCTCCAAGAGTGTTTATAACGATATAAATGACATAGGTTCCGACCATCTAAATTTCAATAAGTTTATGATTCTAACTCTGAACATAAGAAGCATACCTGCTCATTTTTTAAGAGTTATAAAACTCATTATAACTAATCGGAACACAATTCTCTATCATAGTCCTCACGGAAACATACATGAAGGCAACAACTAAAAACTTATACTCTTTAGATGGGTATAAATGTTTTCAGACATATCTTGACGGCAGAAAAGGATGGGGGAGGGGGTAATTTACATACCTAAATCCATTCTATGTACACAAATCACTGATCTTACATCAATATCCGACTTTATTGAAACATGCGCTGTAAATATAACTCTGGAAAATACTAATTTAAATATAACTGGTATCTACCGGCCTCCTAATGGAGGTTTTATCCGTTTCCTGGAGAATATTGACTTTATTTCAAATCATAATAATATAAAATAGCATAAAGCAATCTTCTGGGAGACTTCGGTGCTGATCTCTTGAAATGTAATAAACACAGTGACCCTAAAAACCTAAACAGAATGGTAACATATGGCTTCTTCCCAGCCATTACACGAGCTATACGTGTTACAACTCATATAGAGGACTCAACCTTAATAGACAATATATGGTGTAAAGGTTATACTTCTGCTGGGGATCTCTGACCATTTCGGCTGTATCTTAGGGTTAAATGGGAGTCATAAAATCTCGGAGACAGATCGCATAAAAATAAAAGTCAGGAAAATAAATGAAAATTTAGGTCTGAAGCAGAAATTAGACTCAATAGATTACACTAGGCAACAAATTTCAACTTTTTTTTTGTTACAGACACGTGAACTACTGATTCCTACTAAAGCGCTGATGCTGATTTCAGATCTGATATCAAAATTTCTCTATCACGTCCAGATTTTGTGTAACTGAAAACCCCTATTTTTCATTTTTTTTCTCACCCGCTTCTATTACGAAAGCCGTCTAAGCTACTTTTCCGTGCCACGTTTTATGTTAAGCATACTTAAATAATTAGTGAACAGGGATGTCTTTCCTCCTTTATTCTGGCTTAAGACAGAGAGCGGAATTCCGCTGGCGGAGTTACCACCCCTGCGCCCAACCATCCACCCAAAGCGCGTTAGTATTTTGTTGTTACTACTGAAAGGCAAATTCCTGTTCTTAAGTGAAACTTTGGTGTGTCCTCTTCCTTTGTCGCTTGTAGGATGACGAGCTCTCCTTCTGCAGGAACCAACAATAATCTCCCATCATATTTGGGTTGAAATTACCTTGGTATCTGTTTTCCATAACTGAGATCTGTTGGTGGAAGCGCTCACCATGCTCGTCACTTACAGCCCCAAGGTTGGCCGGGAAGTCAAGATGAGAATGTAAAAAATGAATTTTCAAAGACATTCTGCATCCCATTATTTCATAAGATTTAAGCATGTTTTCTACGAGTTTACGGTGGTTTTCAGCTTTGTGGTTTCCAAGAAAATTTTTGACAACTTCAACGAAAGATGTCCATGCTCCTAGTTCATTCTCATTTAGGTTAGATGGAAACGATGAGTCGTGGATGACACTGCGGATCTGTGGTCCAGTGAAAACTCCAGCTTCTAGCTTAGCATCTGTCAATATTCCTTTGAATTTATCCTTTAAATATTGGAAACCACTACCTTGATGATCCATACCCTTCACGAAATTTTTCATAAGGCCAAGTTTAATGTGAAGTGGTGGAAGATGTACTTTCTGAGGGTCAATAAGTGCTGGGTGTTTCACATTGTATTTACCAACAACATGTTCAGTTCTAGATGGCCAATCATGTTTTTTGTAGTGGTTCTTGTCATCTCTGCTGTTCCATAGACACAAAAAGCACATATGCTTTGTGTAGCCCAACTGTAACCCAAGAAGTAATGATACAACTTTAAGGTCGCCACAAATATTCCATGTGTGGTCCTTATATTTGATGAGTCTTAGCAGCAGTTTCATCGATTCATAAGTCTCATTAAGGCCAGTGGCATGTGCTACAGGTATTGAAGGTTTTTCATTGCCGTTGTGCAGTAATACAGCTTTAAGGCTAGCTTTACTAGAGTCAATGAACAGTCTCCATTCTTTTGGATCATAGCGACAGCCAATCCCTTGCATCAGACCACTGATATCGTGGCAGAAACAAACGTTTTCTTCCTGTAAGTAAAATGATGAAAACTGCAAATGGCGATGGCGGAAATGGGAAACTTTGGTGTTTGGTTGGAGAAGATTAAATTCTTGAAGTCTTGAACCAAGCAACTCTGCCTTTTCTTTTGGTAATTCCAAATCGCGCACTAAGTCATTTAACTCCGCTTGACTTAACAAATGTGGGGAAATATTTGCATCTGGAACATATATGCCATCTTTCCCTGTTTCTATATCACTAGCAGAATCTTCAGATGAACTGCTGTCTGTTATCGTTGCTGGTGGAACTGGTGGTGGATTTGTTTCATCATGTGGTACTGGTTTCATTGCTGATTCGCAGTTTGGGTACGTGATCTTTGATTTGTTTTTCTTTGTGAAACCAGCAATCTTTGTCAAACAAAAATAACAATCATTGAAGTGATTTTTCGGCTCACGCCAAACCATGGGGACTGAGAACGGCATAGCTTTTCTTTTACCATTCATCCAAGCTATTAACATTGCATTGCACTGTGCACAGCAAATATGTGGTGCCCAGTCCCTCTGTTGGTCTCCTAACTTACAGTCAAAATAACACTTGTAGGCAAGTTTAATCTTTGTTATGATGTTTCTACGTTGTGGCTTAGGTGTATATTGTCCACAGACAAAGCAGAAGTTGTCTGGGTGATTTACACAAGCACGTCTATTTGATGCCATTTTTAATTACCATACAATATCTGAAAAAACGTAGAAAGTAATTATTACGATGTGCAAAATAAAAAGAAATACACACCGTAGTACAAAACAAATGCTATAAAAACACACAAGTCACCACAACCTGTCACTTGCTCATCAGCAGAGAGCTTCAACAACCGTTCTGATTGACTGTCACGTAGCGACTGACCGTTGGGCCGTTGCCCGTTACTATGCTCTTGACTCAGTGTTGCCAACTCGGGATAAATTTTATTTATCAAAATTGTTCGAATTTGTATATAGTTGGCAAAAAAAATTGCTTTAGCCTTGAAAAGCAAGTTTCATATTACTGGCATTAAGCCGATTAAAACCAAAATCTGGACGTGGTAGAAAATTTTACTAAAGGTGATTTGCATTTTACACAAAATCTAGACGTGATAGAAAAAATCTAATTATAGATTTGAAATCAGCATACCGAAATTAGCTAGGAGCACCTATTTGGTCTTCTGTAACAAAATCTTTGTTGCCTAGTGTTATAGGTCCGAATTCCTCGAAGGGGCTGACGACATAAATGAAAAATTTATTAAGTTCTCAGTCATACTATACGATTCTTTCAAAGAGCTTTGTCCTATGACTGCTATAAACACGACCCATAAAAAGTAAAATAAACCATGGCTACATAAACCTCTCCTCAGAGCTATACGGCAAGAACATTTAATCTATAAACACGTCAAAAAAGACACAATGCCCCAAGAGATTTATACCAATTACAGATACAAATTAAATACCCTAATAAAAAAAAAAAAAATCAGAGTACAACAGCAATAAATTTGAGGAATACAAAGGTGATTCCAAGAAAGAATGGAAACTTATCAATGAAACTTTACATAGGAAGAAAGAACAAAGTTGTCTTCCCACAACTATAACAATAAATAATACCACTTATAACGCACCATTAAATAAAACCAATCATTTAAATAGGTACTTTGCTACCGTAAGAAAATATACAGCTGATTTCATAGCGCCCTGACACGCAGCTACGAAAAATATCTTGATAATCCCCAGTTCATATTTTCTCCTTTCCTCCTCCTCTCTCTCTCTCTCTCTTTCTCTCTCTCTCTCAGAGATGTCAAAATGGCTATTTCCACCCTTAAAAACAAATCATGTCATGTCGATTCTGTTGCAAACGTTGTCTTTAAATGCTGCTCAGCTACTTTCTCTCTCCCTTTATCAATATTATTCCACTCATCTCTCCGTCATGGTACTTTCCCTGACGTACTTAAAAAGGCACGAGTTTGTCCAATATTCATATCAGGAAAAATACTTTAAAAAAAAATACTTTTCCTACATTTGGAAAAATACTTTAAAGAACTTGTTTACACGCAGCACTCGAAGTATTTCGAGGAAAATAGCTTATATCGAAGTATCAATTTGGTTTTAGGGATGGCCATAAAACGAGCGACGCGATTTCAGCCGTATTAGACGTGCTATATTAAAACCTTAATAACAGTTTTCTGTTTTCTTGCTTATGGACCTATCAGCAGCCTTTAATACAATCTCCCACTACATACTTACTTATAAATTATCCCATTATGCATAAATAACGTTGGTCTAAATTGGTTTAAATCATAGCTATACAACAGAAGCAATACATCAAACATAATAATATGATCATCACCGAAATAAAAATCACCCATGAAGTTTCACAAGGAAGCATTTTGGGACCCCTACTATTTCTAATCTACATAAATGAATTTCACAACTCTCATAATGGGAAAGGCTTCCAACATGCGGAAGACACCAACTTGATATACTCAGACAGTGATCTCACATCCCTTAACGAAATAGTAAATAAAAACATCGCAAGAATATGCGACTGGCTGGAAGCCAATAAATTATCCTTAAATTAAAACAAAACAAGCTTCCTGCTAATCACAGAAAAAGAAATCAATACCAGACTTCAATATTATTGGCGACTTGCACTTGATATCGAGCGTCACTGAGGGAAAATTATTTATTAGTTGTGCTTGATGACAAACTGTCCTTTCGTCAACATATTGAAAGTATAGATAACAAGATATCAAAAATCTCGTTTATAATAACAAAATTACATTTCCTTCCCACAAATACACTTAAAACGCTATACTTCTCTCTAGCTTATCCACATCTCTAATACAATATTACTGCATATGAGAGTGCATGTGATTACATCACCGACCCTTTTTTAATCATAAACCAGAAGAGAATTATTAGAAAAGTAAACAAGAATGATTATCAGCTTCATACATCAGGAATCTTAAAGCAACTTTATATATTAAAATTTAAAGACGTGTTTTAAATACAGTTGTGCTCTCTAATGTTCAGAATTACAAAACAATCTGCTCCGACCATATTAATCGAGAATATGACGAACAGTCAGATATGTCACGAACATCAAACAAGGTATATGGAGAGTGAATATATCTCAAAAGCAAACTATATACTCTTTAATGTAGTTAGAAATCCTTACATTATTTAGCAGGGTGGAATTATGAAATAATCTATCGAATGAATTAAAAACAATCAATTCTCTCTCATCTTTTATAAATTCCAAAGTTACTGAAGACACTCCTTTCTTTCTTCTCTCGTTGTTGTTGTTGTTAAACGTTTCATTATCCTTTTTGTAAAAATCTCTCCTATCACTTCTCACCTCACTTCACAGTTCATTATTCTTTGTATTAAGTCTTTAATAAAAGTATATGTCCTTGTCTGTAAGTTCCTTACAATTTTATACTAGTTTCATTATTCGTTGTATTTAGCTCCTAATACAAATATATGTCCTAGTCTGTAAGTTCCCTTTAGTATTCAGTCTATTATAAAAATCTTGTAATCATATCTATTATATAATTATAATTATATCTAATTAGTAGATTTCGGCCTGTAAAGCATCGTGCACGCTTGCTAAATAAAGGCAGATTACAACTGTATACAGCATCTGTATTTAATAATGAAATTACTGTATACGTATCATTGAAAAATGCATATATTTCTAAATAAATAAATAAATAAATAAAATAAAAATGAATTATTATTATTATTATTATTATTATTATTATTATGTTATTATTATATTAAAACTTACAGTTTGGAAAATTTATTAATTAATTAAAGATTTACATTTGGTGGCAGTGGTAGGATTAGAGTTCACACCTCTGAAGAGGAGAAAGAGTGTAAGAAATTATATATACACACATATATATATATATATATATATATATATATAGATGCGCCTCGGTGGTGTAGTGATTACCGTCGCTGACTACGAATCCATCGGCCCCGGGATCCAGACACGCTGACGGCAGCCGGCGCGCAGCAAAACCCAGCTGTTCATCCTTCCACACAATAAAGTGGTTGGTAGATAAACGGGTACCCTGGGTGGCCTAGTGGTTAGGACGCTGGGCTGCTGGTGAGGCGTGGTTCGGATTCCACGTTAAATTGTAGGTCTAAGGTGGAGTGAAAAGCTTGACCTTCGTCAGAATGAACAATTCGGGCGGAAGCTAATCAAAGGTTTTATATATATATAATATATATATATATATATATTATATATAGGGTGTCCCAAAAAACTATATACTCTTTATAGCATCATATATTTTATAATTAAAAAAATATATATTGTTAGAGCAATTGCCAATGAAAGGTAAATTAGTAATCTAGTGATCAAAATGTTATAGCGAGTTCTTTGCATATAAAATTTAATTAACTACGCCAAGTGCTCAAAATGTTCTCCGGCGGCATGAATGCACTTTTGAATGCGTCGACTGGCCTTGTTTTATCAAAGGTCTTGTAATGGCGAAGCTATAACATTTTGATCACTTAGATTACTAACTTACCTTTCATTGGCAATTGCTATAAAAATATATTGTTTGGTTTTTTTTTTAAATTATAAAATATATGATGCTATAAAGAGTATATAGTTTTTTTGGGACACCCTGTATATATATATGAAATAGGATCACATTAGTCTGCTATTAGAAGTCATTCTATCAAGTGTAAGGTTGACGTTTCTGTTGACAATTTTAAGATTCTTAAATCATTAAAATGCCCGTCCTCCCTTCATATTTACGAATCTTTGAGTATTAAGTTTTTGAACTCTAGTTTAAATATTGATTGTGGCTGTTACCCCTTTATATTAATTAGAATAACTACCTACTAAATTTCCCTCGCGACCCTGTTCCTTTTCCCTTCAGTTTTTTGTGGCTGTCAAGTGAGCATAGGTATGTCGGTTTACCCTTGTGATTTTTCGTTTAACTTTTTATTCAGTTTAACTTTTTATTTGCAAAGTTTTTAACAATTTTACGTTTGAATGTCTTTAGTTTTAAGTTTTATTTTTATTATTCGTATATTTTTTGTCTTTTATATGTTTTTTTACTTTATATTTGATTTTGGCTTTTGCCCGTTTCTACTTTGTAATTTTAATTTTTATTTTTGAACAGTTTTAATTTTGTATCATACATTAGTTTTTAACTCTCGACATTTATATATTTTTTTGTCATGTATTAATTTTAGCTTTTATTTATTAAGCCTTGATAAAAGGGTAGAGTTGCCCGAAACGTCGGCTGCAGCCAAATATAATGAGTTTTTTTGTTCTACGTCTTCGTTTTTATCCTATATATATATATATATGAGGGTAATTCAAAAAGTATCGGCACTTTTTATTTTCACAATTTTATTTTCACATCTGATAGATTATAAACACATCACTTCTCAACATAGTCTCCCTGTTTCTCAATACACTTAGTCCAGCGATCTACAAGCTTGCTAATGCCATCACAAAAGAATGTTTTTGGCAGTGTGCGTAGCCAGTCATGCACCGCCTCCTTCAGGTCATCATCGCCTTGGAATCGCTGACCTCTCAAAGCGTCTTTTAGTGGTCCAAACAGGTAAAAATCCGAAGGCATGTTTCCGCATGCAAATCAATGTGACTTTCCCAGCCAGAGTGTCGTTTTCCGGTAACAAACAATATGGTTCTAATTTGCACTCGGTTGTCTTCCATCATTCTTGTGTTGGTCAGCAAATGCAGCAACACGGTTCGATTCAGCAATACAGATCTTACGAGCTCTAAATATAAGTTTTCTTTCTCTTTTTTCCTATACGGCCATTGATCATATAAATCTTGTTTAGCTTTGCTTTCGCTTTTCTAATTCGTTCTATCACATGATTCTTGTATCCGTTAGGTGTTAAATGCGGTCCAAGTGCCTTGCCACTTGATCCGTATTCATACAGTTCCCATCGACTATTACTTTTCCAGTTCTTCGTCTTCCCACTGGGTCTACGTCGTGGTTATTGCCGCAACACCGCTTCTCGTTGATCAGCGAAGTTAAGGGACATTAGGTCTAAGTAGCGGTTGGATGGGTGTCCGTCTTCTGCGAGCAGATGATGTGGCGACCCGTGGTTCAGATCCCACGTAAAGCGGCAGATCCCCTTCATCAAGAAGGAGGTTAAACTTCAAAAATCACACGCACATACTTTCCCCACTGGTTAGTACCATAAATTTTGTCCGATTTGTTCTGATCTCCAATTTTTTTACAAAATCATTAATTGTTTTATTGGGTTGTTTAACCTCCTTCGCAATAAAATAATAATAAAATAATCATTGATATTTTTAATTTAGCTCGTCGTTGTTCGTTGTTTCAAACCTGAATTTTGGATATTTGGTGTTGCATGTCACCATTTGTCACATCATCTACAGATCGTATGGCAACGCTGTGGTTTATATACAGTATATATTCCAGTATTCCAGAATTAATCAATAAATAACATGCAACACGTAAAGTATGTAAGGCCTTTCCTATGTTATGGACATAATCCGACAGAATCAATACTCACACAAATTGTATTAAAGAATTTCACTATAAAACTATGATCGTAACACAATACAAATTACCTTTTATTTATACGTCCCCGCAAAAACTTCACTTTTTTCTACGTGAAGGTCAAAATATGATAATTAAAACTCACTCTAATAGAGAGAGTTTATTTCCACAACAGTTTCGATGCCCACTGGCATCCTCTTCTGTATCCACCGGAAGAGGATGCCAGTGGGCATCGAAACTGTTGTGGAAATAAACTCTCTCTATTAGAGTGGGTTTTAATTATCATATTATACGTTCCGTTCTTTATTTTCATTTTAAATGAATATCTGAGGGTTTCGGGTCCTAACGATTATGGCAAACCCTCTTTCTATAAACTGTTGCTATTCCTCTTTGTATTCATGCAGTTCGTTCATCTCTACATTTCCTCATTTCTCTCCATCCCCAATGTCACAAACTCATATTCGTGCCTTTTCCAATCCAATTCCATTCGCCTTTCCACACGACGTAAGACCGCAAGAGGCTATCGTTTATTATTACGTTTGAAGAAGTTTCAAGTTCACATCCTTCAATAACATCACCATTTCTCATTCAGTCGAGAGAATTTTCTCGTTTTGGCGTCGGAAACGGATCACGATAGAAAATCAGTATTTGAAAAATGGCGAAGAAGGAAAGGGAGCATCATTAGAAGAAAACGTTACACAGAGGAGATAAATAGAAAAGAAGGATCCATATTAATTCAGAAATAAGTTTTTAGTTCAGTATGAAACCTAAAAGTCATAAATCTCGTGCAGACCCTTCCTGATGAGTCGTGCAATTTTGTGCGGTTAATCGACGTTGGGCCTGTTCAGTAGTTGGATGGGTGACCCTCGTCAGCATTCAAATGATGTAGCGACCCTCGTCAGCGTTCAAATGATGTAGCGACCCTTAGATGGTTCGAATCCCGCGTAAAGCTGTATAGGTCCCTCTCCGTCACATGACCTTTGCCTTTACGAATGTTAAACAACTCCAGAACACACACACACACACACACACACACACATTCAATTTTAACTCCTCTGCAAGAAGATTTTCCCATAGTAGACCTTTCATTATATAAACACTTACTTAACAAATCTATTTTCATACTCAATTTCCTTTTCTTTTCTAAACTGTTAATTAATATTCAGTAAAGTCTGTGTAAACATTATCCAGATAAAATATAGGGTTATTTCTTTTTCTTCCCTTGCGAAATGGTCTTCAATTGAGTAAGTTCACATTCTAAGGAAGAAAATATACTGTAGATACAATAAATAACGCTTTGAAACTGCAAGTAACCGACAGTCCAACAGATTTCGTACCTGTGTAAGTCCCCGAGTTCATTACGGTCTTCTCTCATACATTAACTTACAAAAATTAAGTTCAGAGATAGAGTAACGCATGTCATGCGCCAGCGCACAGTAGCTCAGTGTGTAGTACCACCGTCTTCCCTAAAACGAAGGGAATTCACTAAAATCGGGGGTCCGACTCCTGATGGTGGTGGTTAATAATAATCCATACAGGAGTTAGGGCAATGGGTCGCATTATAGCCTGAGCGCTGAGTCAGATGATTACCAGATAAGAAAAGTCGTTATAAAGTAATAAACTTTCAAATAAAAGTGGGGACTCCTCACCTCTCTTTTATTGACCTTCTTTTAATTACAAAAACTTCATATATTTCATTTCTGCAAAATTACTTCCTCTTATGCTCAATTATTTTAGATTTTCTTTTTATCAGAATGCTCGTTGTATATTTCAGTTTGGGAAAATAACCGCATTATGCTGGAAAATTAATTAATTTACGCTCTTATTATACTCCAATTCTTTGTTTTTCGCTTAATTTGTATGATTATATATATATATATATATATATATATAATGAAAATAACTACAAAGGAAAAAGAAAACACGAAATAGTGCTCAAGCGCTTTCGTCTAATGACATCCTCAGGAATACTGCAATATTTTTCTGCACCAATCATATTATTATATTTTTTCTTTGTGATCTAAATATAGTCTCAATCTTGTTATTAATTTCAGGAGGAGCATACAATTCATCAGAGTTTTAGCGCCTTGCCCTTGTCTAAATCTGTTCTGAATGAATTCAAAACAACGGATCAAGCGAAAAAAGGCCCTGGCTAAGGTTGAAATTGTTTGTAACTTGAATAATGGCAGACTTAAGAATATTTCTATTAGCAATGTTGCTTGACTGAAACAAAACTGAAGAATTATTCCAATCAGTACAATGGGACAACTCTGACAAATGGACAAAAAGGGCATTGAAAGACTGTCCCGTTCTAACCGAATATTGATGTTGTTTTTACACGCGTATTCAAATTTTTTCCCGTCTGTCCAATGTGAAAGGAATCACATTGTTTACAACCAATTTTATAGATAATGCCTGAATTATTGGTAGGACTGTTCTTGATTATGACATTTTTCACAGTATTGTCATATGAAAATACTACATTAATGCTTAACAGTTTAAGTATATTAACAGTGCCTAAAAAGCTTATAAAGTACTATACTTCATGTCACAATAAAGAATAGCCCTACCAATAATTCAGACATCATCTAAAAAATCCATAATAAGAAACTCTTCTGGGATAATTAAATCCTGCTCAGGAATTAGAATCTTTTCCAAAGATGTTTTTTTGCCATTCTGGGCTCAACTCTAGGAAGGGGTACGGTCCCGATGGTGTCCCTCCAGTTGTTCTCAAGAACTGTTGTTTCTATGCTGACACCCTTCCCAGCCAAACCCTTTCGTCTTTGTTTTTCATCTGGTACTTTTCCTTCCTGCTGGAAGTTCGCTTTTATTCAGCCTGTCCCAAAGAAGGGTGACCGCTTCCACATGATTCGCCCCTTATATTCAACAACACACAACTCAATCTTTCCTGTTCTCTTAACAGCCTTGATGTTTCCTTTTCTCGTGATGTTTCCTTGAAAGATCACATATACTCTCTTTCTAAAACAGCTTCTAAGAAGTTAAATGTGTTGTACCGGCCCCGCTGTTTCTTCACCCTCACTCAGTTGCTGTCTCTGTACAGGGGTCTTGTCCGCCCCTGCATGAAGTACGTTTTTCATGTGTGGGGTGGCTCAACCCACACAGCTCTACTTGACAGGATGGAATCAAAGGCTTTTCGTCTCATCAATTCCCCGTCTCTTACTGACTGTCTTCAGTCCCTCTCTTTTCGCCGCAATGTTACCTCACTCTCTTTACTATTCCCTATTATAACGGACAATGTTCTTCTAAACTCCTTAACTGCATGCCTCCTCCTTTAAGGAGAGCATCCAATACCATACTTTCAACACATTCTCATTCCTTTTCTATCCAACTCTCTAAAGCAAGGGTTAATCGGGTATTCTCAATCTTTCATCTACTCAACCGGTTAACTGTGGAACAACATTCCTCAAATCATCTTTCCCTCTATCTATGACCTCCAATCTTTCAAACGCAGAGTGTCCATGCATCTCGAAAACTTTGGATCTTGATTTTGGCTTTCTTCTTCTATGTGGGAGTGGGGGTGAAGAGGCGTTTTTAGGGCATTCGACCTTGGCCCCTCCTTTTTCCCTAAAAAAAAATATACATATATATTTTTATATATATGTATATGTGTGATATATTTATATATATGTGTGTGTGATACAAAATTTCTTAAACTATACTTTCAATTTTGTTTCAACTCTTCTTGTCAAGGGATTGCAATGTGGGTATTACTCGTTAATAATTAATTTACGTTTGCACATGAATATTCATTTTATCGATATTACCTATTAATAGGCAGCTAAATCGACAGAGAGAGAGAGAGAGAGAGAGAGAGAGAGAGAGAGAGAGTATATATGGGTATCAGAATACGATAACATCAAAGAATCTTTGGGGTTTTTATTCGCCAACAAGATACAGACTTATTTCAAAGTGTGTTCATGGGGGTCACCATTTTCGGCAATTTCAGGAAAACAAATTTTTAAAAAAAAATTTCATTTTAAAACTAAAAACATTTTTTAAACCGATGGTGAATACAACGTTTCTGTCGAGTATTAAATGCATTATCAACGTATAAAATAGATAATTATAATTAAATGCATGCGTGTAGATTACATTTAATTCTGTTTTAAATTTATTGTTTTATTTTTTGTTTTGTTATGACGGATGTTTTTTGCCTTTCCGAAATTTGAACACGCGATTCTTCTATTAATGAACGTTCTTCCACTGAAAACATATTAAATAGAGTAATGATACGATAATTATATTATTATCAGAAAAATTTAATTCTGTTTATATATGTGTATATGGTAACCTAGTTGGAGTTTTGAATATCGAATTCTCGTCGCACGTGGCTCGTAGTCTTTCCTCTACAATTAGCTTGGTAAAGGAGAGCGTTGTTCATATATATATATATATATATATCTCTCTCTCTCTCTCTCTCTCTCTCTCTCTCTCTCTCTTTTCAGCGATAAGCCCCTCTATCCAACTTTGGCTCTCTTTGTATAGGAGTGGGACTAGTCAGGATATAGAAACCTTTTAATACCTTCTCTTCAATTAAAATCTTTACAAGTGTCGGCTTTAATAAGCTTACAGAGTGTGCGCATCTTCAAAGAAAAAAGCGTTTCATTTGACTTATTCTCTTACTGTCAGGCCAATGGGCTTTAAAAATTACACAGTTTAGTAATGATCATTATTGGTTTATATACATATAATATTATATAGGTTCACAGAAAATTAAATTTAATAAAAGATGGATTGAGATCTAAATGCAGATCAGGATGTTTCGCTTTCTGGGATACGGTTTCATATTAAAAGACTGAAAGGTTTTGCATACTATCACTTCTGACAGAGTATATGTCAAATAATTTCATTTCGTTGAAATTCAAATTTTGAAACTGGCATATTTTGTTGTTTCGCAGTATATATATATAATATATATATATATATATATATATATGTGTGTGTGTGTGTGTGTGTGTGTGTGTGTGTGTGTGTGTATATATATATATATATATATATATATATATATATATATATATATATATACTATATATATATTACGTTTGAATTCTATTCAAATAGGATAAGAAAGTTGTATAAAAAGCACATATTTCTGGATTATGTATTTATAGCAATAAGCTTTTCTCAGAAAATGTTCAATGTTAAAGTCTGCACAAATGCAGTCTTAATTGGCATACCTTTTGACGTAACTTTACTGGCAAATTACTGTATTTGAGTGATGGAAGAATTCTAGGTTTTTTCCCATATGTACTGTCTTTGTTTGTACCCCATAAAAAGAGGTCAGCCAGAGCCAAGTCCGGAGAACCCCCATTGGTCAGTCAATTGGCCCCCTGTCCGATCCACCAACCAATAAACTTTTCATTCAACGTCGTCCGGTCTTGTGTGCATCATAGACGCTTCCGGTTTCGTCAAACTTCTGCTGAAGGTTCAAAATATTCTTACGTGTTGGAGGAGTGTTGCTATAATGCTTCTGTTACTGACTGTCAACTTCAGCTGTATTCTGGTGAATGGTGTTTCATCGAACGGATAACCGTTAACTTTCAGTCGCGGTGAAGAATAATCTATTTTGGACAAAAAAATTTACCGGTTTTTTGGTGATTGAGTGATAAAGATTTTCATCAGTTAAAAAAACCCTGACAAACTTCAATAACAACCATTATTCTTTCCTTGTGCTTCCAACACCAATTTAACACTATTGAACGGAGGGCAAGAGTTGATGAAACAAATCTTTGACAATATCGATACCTTGAAAAGCCTCTGACCAACTTACTAAAAATGCTACTTTGATATCATCTGTGAAAACTACAGAAAAATCCCCCAAAATTTTGTTAAATTTTTTTTCTGAATATCGTGTTCCTTATAATACCCGCAACCTCTAGTTAGAACTATGGCCCATCAATCGTGCGTCCTTATTGGTGGAGTTTTGTCCCACCTTCTATATATATATATATATATATGTATATATAAAATGGGATTGAACTCAGAATGGTTCCCTGAGATCTTTTTTGTTACACACAGACTGTGCATGGAACAAGGAACTCTTCTGGGAAAATTAAATCCACTATAATTTGAATAAGTAATGGTAAACAACAAATACTATAGTTTTTCTTTTTCATGATGTTAGCCCGACGTGGGCAACGGGTCACTCGCATAGAAGCCCCAAAATATAGCTTTCCTCACCAGCTATCTGCCAAGCAGATAGGATCCAGCTTTGGGACAGGATCTATCTGCTTTGGCCATTATATATATATATATATTATTTCGTTATCTCTCCTCCTCGTGTGCAGAAACGTTCCTTAATACTTATGTCGTTTCTATTCATATATATATATATATATTATATATATATATATATATAATAATATATATAATGGCCAATTAATATCTTAAAACATATTAAATAAATAATGCCTTGTAATTTAAAGGGATTTGTTCTAGGTCAGCAAATAAAATAAATAATTAAGTATATTAAACAAAATAAAAACAAATAAATAAATGCAGGATAACCAAAGTTCCTTTATTACGATAAGATACAAGGGTTCAAGAATTCAGGGCGGAGCCTTTACAATACGAAACAGACTAACTTGAAATCGTGATGTGACGCCTCTTTTTAGGTCAGACTCATTTAGTCTTGTTAATGTAACCATTAAAAGGTCGTTACTGGAGAAATGTTCAAGTTGCCACTTTGGAAGTTTTTTGAATCACAAGCGATGAATTTTTCATGACTGGTATAATGATAAGCTCCTTTACAAGGATAACAAAACATTACATTGCCACGCGAGGATTTTAAATCCGCAAATATATATATATGTACAGGGTGGCGAAAACGTTGCGCATCATAGGAATTGTCAGTGTTGAGTATATTATTTTTTTCTTTTAGGTAGGGGATGGCTGCGAAATTAACAATACACAAGAGGGTGAGCATGGTTTTAATGCAATACCAGGTACTACAAATCGATGAATCGGTTCAGAATTTAAATTCTATACCGATTCATCGATTTGTTGTACCTGGTATTTCATACATTAAAACTAAGCTCACCCTTTCGTCTATCGTTAATTTCTTAGTTATCTCCTACCTTAAAGAAAAAAAATAATATATTATAATCAACACTGAAAATTCCTATGATGCGCAACTTTTGCGCCACCCTGTATATATATATATATATATATATATATATATATATATATGTATGTGTGTGTGTGGTAATACATTAAATATATTCTCACTCGTAAAAAGATGAATTCGAGGAGATTTAATTAATCCAGGTGTTTAAAATGATTAAAGGTTTTGATAATGTCGACGCCGAAAAATATTACTGTGTGTGTATATATATATATATATATATATAATATTTAGGAGAAATCCAATGACAAGGAGAAATGTAAATGCCATGAAAAGTCTTCTTTAATGCGCAACGTTTCGAGCAATACGCTCATCTTCAGGCTGTTTAATAACAATGTGAAATTAAAATCAATATTGAATGAAAAAGTGTAATTTTTAGACAATCTCCCACTCATCTCAAGCCAATTTTCTATCGACGCTTCGTTGATGATTCGATAGCAGTCTTTGATAATGCGGTACAAGCGCAACAATTCTTTAACTTCCTAAATTCTTTGCACCCAATATAACGTATACAATGGAAACTGAGCAAAATGGCTCCCTCCCCTTCTTAGATCTTTTAATTTCGAAAAACGGTGATTCTATTACTACATCAGTTTACAGGAAACCCACTTTCACTGGTTTGGGCATGAATTTTTTTTAGTTTACTGATTTCAACTATAAGATGTCTTGTATTAAAACTCTCCTGTTCAGAGGATATAATTTGACCTCTAATTTTACCTTACTTAATGATGAATTTAATAATCTAAGATCATACTTTACTAATAATAGTTTTCCTGTTCAATATGTAGACAAACTAATTAGATCCTTCTTAAATAATGTTTATAGCCCTCAACTTCCATGTATTACAGTGCCGAAGGATATAAAATATTTCTTGGTACCTGAAATGGGTCCTTTGAATAAGGAATTTAAGCTTAAATTTACAAAATTGTTAAGAAATTTTTTTATCATACTGATTTCCGCATCATATTTATTAATAAAAACGTCTTTAGGTAGCTTTTTCTCAGCGAAGGATCGAACCCCTGACTCGTTGCGTAGCGGTGTTGTATATTTATTTACCTGCCCCAGGTGTCTCCTTGGGAATTACATCGGCAGCACTGTTCGCTCTCTCAGGGCTAGATTTTATTCGCATATGGGAATAAGTGGCCGAACAGGTAAAATTTTAAAAACTAAGGAAGCCTCGAGTATTCGTGAACACAGCATTAAATGCAAAATTGATGTCACTTTAGACAATTTTAAAATTCTTGGTTGTAATACTTGTCCCACTCACTAAGAATTTTAGAATCCCTTTTCATTAAAGCATTGTCCCCTAGTCTGAATGTTGACTCATCGGCCGTCCCTCTCAATTTGCTATGATCCCTCCTCCTTCCCAATTCCTTATAATCCCTCCTTCCCCAATCGCCCTCGCCATCCTTCGTGTTTTCCCGTTCTTTGCCTCTGCTCAAATTAGTCAGCCTCGGATACTGCAGTGTAAGGTAGATAGCTCCATTGTTCCAGTGTACTATTGGTAATTTTTTCCAGTGTATTAATTTCACATTTACTACATGTATTTAAAAATAACTTCTTAATTTTTATGTAAATCTGTATAACTTAGAATTTAACCCTCTTTTCTCAGTCTTTTAAAATTTGTCTTTACGAATAGGTTATAGAAATTTCTGTTTTGTTTTTCATTCAATATTGATTTTAATTTCACATTGTTATTAAACAGCCTGAAGATGAGCGTATTGCTCGAAACGTTGCGCATTAAAGAAGACTTTTCATGGCATTTACATTTCTCCTTGTCATTGGATTTCTCCTAAATATTAAATTGAAGCTCTGTAGAAGCAACCCGCATGATTATATATATATATATATATATATATGAATTAGCATTGAATTAGTCATGAATTAGCATGGCAATATTTAATGTTACATTCCTACCCACTAATTTATTAAAATTGGCAAAGAAAAGTAAAAAAATGGCAAAGGTTTAAAAAAGACTGAGCAGCTGCATGGAACCTGGAACCTAATACGTCATAGACGTTCATAGAATCAAAATAGTAGGTTTAATTTAAGTTATAAATTAAAAAATTTATCGTCATACATGATAAAGTATTCTTATAGTAAATATGAGAATGCGAAGCTAAAGTGGTCCAAAAGTCAGGACATAGTGGGGAAATAATCTGTTTCACCTATTTTGTTGGTTTATGCATAACAAATACTCAAACTGAGACCCATTAACCTCGGTACATTTCTCAGTTCTTTTAATCACTGAATCCCTTTTCTGACAGTTGAGTAACCAATGTTTTTTTTTCCTTAGTTTTGCTGATTAAATGCATTTGCGACACTTCGGTACGTGCTTCCTTCTTTTGCGTACATGAAGACTAACTTCACTCGCTTATCTTACGTTAATTTCCTATCCATGTCTCAACTGGAACAGAGAAAACAAACAGTATTACTATAAGTCAATTTCCCCGAATGTGTCTTGAAATTTGGGTACTCTGTCTATTGAATGAGAAAGAATGTACGCTTTAAATCCTGTCCATTCCGTCTACTTTAAAACTGAGAGTATAAATAGGCTTGAATGTACTCCGCAAACGATAAAATAAGAGTAAAGGAAGAGTACATTGTTAGTTGATTAAAAACAGATCGAAAGTAGATCAAACGTTTCGCTTCTCGACGAGAAATGTCTTCTGAAATTTAAAAAATTACAAAATGTACACTTTTATTGATTAAAGAAAACCTTTTGCTTTACTTTCTGTATACCTTTAACCTACCAGATGTACTCTTTAAATACTATACATTCAAAATACATTTAACCTCAGTTATACTCTTATTCTCAAAGTAAACACAACGGCCAAAGTTTATGAGTGCAAAAATGGAAGGAAAGAGTAGCAATTTGTAAATGGAAAATGTAATTAAATCGCCTTCAAAAAAATGTTCGCTTTTACCCTAAAAATTTAAGCTGCAAGACGAATTTGGTAAAATAAATATAAATAAATGTAGGACGGAAACTTTAATTGGTAAAAATAATTTAATCGCTCTGTAGCCTGTAACTGTGTGAGATCCATAAACAACCAATTATATTAATTTTCTTTTTTAAGCTTTCCCAATCCACTTCTGTCGCCACGCCTTCATCCATGATCTGAATCTAATTATCCACATCCTAAACGGGACATTTAAATGGCCATGGATCGAGTGAAGCGTACCAACATCAGATTTTTTATATGATCACGATTTTCTTTTCTGTTTGCCTCAAAAAAGCTTTTGAGGAACATCAAACGACTGCGAATTATTGTTTACATCCGTTTCATTAATGAAATATGATAAAAAAGATAATTACTCTGATCTCTTCTTGCCCTCGTATGTGACATTCTACCTACGTCTGACCATCAGAGACTCGAGTCAGCAGTTTGGCACTTTGAGTTTTAAGAGTGTGGACCCTGCATTCTGAAGAGGTCTCCGTGCTGAGAAACTTTTCTTTCTTTGTTTTCCTTAAACACAGGTTTCAAACACTTTCTATCGAGTCACTGTTTACAATAATAATAATAATAATAAATAATAATAATAATAATATGAAGCAGAAGAAGAAGAAGAAGAAAGTTACACGAGCTTGTAATCATATACAGGGTGTAACAAAAGTCCGTTCTCATAATGAAATAAGATATAACCGAAATAATCGTGATGAGTTTGTATGTACTACGTGGCAACACTGTTAGGTTATTGGTAATGCAATTTCAGCATGTACTGGGTTAATTGGTAAGTTGATTGTATTGTTTCTAATGTATAGTTAAAATTATTTTCTCCTTCAATTCTGTTATATCTTATTTCCCTTTGAGAACGGACTTTTGTTACACCCTGTATATATATATATATATATAGGCCCAGATTGAGGCGTGGGTTTACGGGGCAACAACCCAGGGGCCCCCAAAAGCAGAAGAGAAAAATTTTCTCACATTTTTTTATAAATTCAATATTGCCAAGGAACTTCTACAAAAAAATGAGTTTAATGATGTTTTGAATTGATTTAGTGAAGCAAAATGTAGGAAGGTTCTCTTGTAATTTGTAAACTTGGTTATGTAAATTTTTATTCTCTTAGTTTAACTGTGAAAAAGAATAAAAAATTTTATACCAAAATTAATGGGGTTTTTTATCGAGGGGCAAAGGGCCTCCCCCCAAACTTGCTTGAGCCCCTGGGCCCCTTAGAGGTTAATTCGGCACTGTATATATGCACACCCACGAGGAAAAAGTGGATAATTTATTTATTTCACCTGTTTAATTGTGAAATTCATTCCGCACACGCACACACACACACACACACATATATATATATATATATATGTATATATATATATATATATATATAGATATATATATATATATATAATATATATATATATATATATAGATATATATATATATATATATACTGTATATATAAATTATATTATTACAGACCAAGAAATTTATCTGCACACTTTTTAGCTAGTAAAAAGCTTACTAATAGTGAGAGCAATAATGTTTGTTACTAGTTTCCTTGTTCAGAAGAAGAATTTAATTCATTGCTCCTACATTTAAATGGCTGTACAACGTATTCTATTCATCTAAAAATGCTTCAACGTACAGTAAATGTAAACCGAACAAGATACGTAAACGTATTAAAACAGACCATAAAATTATCCCAAAAGCCACATCTATTTTCAACATAATAAGGAAAGAACTGTTTGGATGTGGTAGAAGATTGAGGGAAGTCTTTGTTTTCTGTGAAACACAAGTTTATTTATGTAGAAACTTGAAATATATTTACAGTATTACGTTGATACAGTATATGAGAAAGAGAAAACTTCATCAACTTGAGTAGTCTATGCATCATCATCCTGTCTGCATATACGTTTCGTATTTTGTATTTATCAATTATTATGAAAGAAATCTTTTGTAACTTGAAGAGCCTAATCATTTTCATTAACCAATAAAGTTACATAAATATCATCAACTGTTGCCGCAAAATAGAAGTCAACATCTTCCTTCCTTGAATAATCAATTTTAAAATTAGAAAGAGCCGTTTTGAGCAGAAAAATGAGATTTGTTTATAAACAACCTCTGAACAGTTAGCTAGAACAACGTGAAAAAAGTGTTAGCAGCTGATGAGGAAGCTTCTAAAAGTGGCTGTATCTTCCAGCACGGGACACGTCAACGCGAAGAAGAGGCGACGTCAAACCGAAACATCAACGCGCTGGTGACCAAACTTCCTCAAATCTCCGTGCAGCGGGCTGTCTACGGTTGGCCAGACTGGAAGTCGGCGGTCTGTTGCGTGGCACGGTCAGAGTGCCGATTGGCTCCCGGGGATGGACCTATTCTCAGCGTGCTATTTTTTCATTTACGGGGAGCAATTGCGTGCTCCCAGGACTACTCTTACTCTCCGGCGATATTAAGACTAATCCAGGCCCCACTACAACTTACACATGTCACCATACACAAAGACATAGACACAATAGGACCCTGAGACACATACATAAGTATAATATTAACATATTACAGTACAACGTAGATGGCCTCACAAACAAAATCATGCAGCTTAGGGAATTCGTACACAAACAAAACATTCACATAGCACTTATACAAGAAACAAAACTAAAACGCACACACAAAACACCCACCATCCCTGACTTCACGGCGATCCGTCAAGATCGTACTGGGGTTCACGGGGTGGACTCATCACTTACATACGTAAAAGCATTAGCTACACTGATACAACCCAAAACATTACAAACACAATCCAAGCAGATAACACGATAGAAATACAGGCAGTTATCATTAAAACACGCGCAAAACACACCACACTAATCAACATTTACATCCCACCAGATAGTTCACCTCAGGTGCCAGCCAATTACAATCCACAGTTACACAATCTGGCCTCTCTCACTAATGTTATCTTAGGAAGAGACTTCAACGCTAAAGACACTAATTGGTACCTGCACAACCAAATCAACACCAGAGGCGCCAACATAGCCACATAACTAAACAGCCTCTTCATTCTTAACAATACAGAAGAACATACACATACCACATCAAGCAGGATACTCAAATTCCTCCCCAGACATAACGTCAACACATACACACTGGAGAACAGAAAAACAACTGTCATCAGACCACCTGCCCATCATCATTACAACACGCTCTACACTCTGCCCCAACAGCCTTAGGCACACTTACAGAAATTACAAGAAAGCTGATTGGGAACAGTTCAGAATACAGACTGAGGAACAATTCACCACATTAAACAGCACACCCATCATAAACATCAATACAACACTCAAGACATTTAATCAGATCATCAATAATGCAAACAAATACATACCCGAGGGCAACATTAGGAAATACAACCCAAATTACACTAGAGAAATCGCCCACCTCATAAGGCAACGTAACAACCTCAAACATAACACACAAACACCACACACAGAAGCCATAAAACAGCAGATACAACAGCTCAACACAGAAATAACAACAAACTCAAAGAAAAACAAACAGAAACATTTAAGGAATTCATAACAACATTAAACCACTCCACAGATACATCCAGGCTATACAAGACTATAAACAGCATTACCCACTCTAACAGCGGCATTCAAACCTCACACGGCGCTATCTGTCGCAACCAAAATAATGTCCTAACATATACACAACAAGCTAACATTCTAGTTAATCACTACGCAAAGATAAGTCACTTAAACAGAGACAACAACCAGAAACACGCAGACAGACAGCCAGAAACAAGAAAACCTACAGACTCGACACGACCATTACACCCTTCAATACAGACCAGACCCCCAAGATCATCAAAAACATTAAGAATTCGAAGGCTACTGGACCAGACAACATATCTAACATACACCTTAAACACTTGGGTCCACAGGAAATACTAGCTCTCACAAACATTAGCACATATTCATACCAACACTGTATTATTCCTGACATACGGAAACAAGGTGAAATTATTACACTACTCAAACCAAACAAAAATCGAACAGAACCAGCTTCCTATAGACCCATTACTTTACTATGCACACCTTCCAAACTAATAGAAAGACTAATCTTACAAATCACCAACCTACACATACCACTATCGCCTACTCAACATGGATTCAGACCTCACCACTCGACCACGACATTACTCACTAACCTCACGCAGTACATCATGGATGGCATCAACTCCAGACGACCAACTCAACGTACACTATTAGCAACAATAGACATTAGTAAAGCATTTGATGCTGTCCCACGCTTCCCTCTCCTAAACAAAATACTCAACACAAACATGCACAATAACACTAAAAGGTGGCTGAGCAACTATCTTTCAGGAGGATACTCACATGTCACATTTAATGGCAAGTCATCCAAAAACAAGCTTTTTCCGAACGGGGTCCCTCAAGGCTCTGTTCTCTCACCAACACTCTTCAACTTATACATGCATGACATTCCAACACCCATAGATAACAAGCTTACCTTATCATCATATGCAGATGACATCACTCTAACATCCACCCACAACAACATCGGCACCGCTACAAATAACCTACAAACATACATAAACAGTATACAAGACTGGCTCACACACAATAGACTCAAAGTAGCGCCCACAAAATCAACCATCACCTTGCTTACAAGCAACACAAAAGAACACCAGATAAATTCACAGCTTACACTAAACAACACCAACATTCCACACACTCACAAGTCCAAAATACTTGGGGTCACATACAACAAATCATTATCTTTTGCAAACCACATTCGGGACATTAAAAACGAATGTACGTCAAGACTTAACACGCTTAGGATACTAACAGGCACAAACTTTGGACACCAGCAGGAAACAACATCACTCATATACAAACAATATATTCGCTCAGTTATGGACTATGCTAGCCCATGCTGGACACCCATTACCTCAAACACACACATAAACACCTTACAGACAATACAAAACAACGCACATCATTACAGGATGCACTCAAACAACACCAATAGAACACCTGCACACAGAAACAAAAATACTGAAAGTTAGGGAACATTTAGACATGAAGGGAACACAATTCATGGCAGCAACGATAACTAACCCATAACACCCTTGCTACTACATGTACAATCATGCACCGACACCTCGCACCATTAAGGTAACACCAGAGAGACATTATAACCAAATACTCCATTCCATACCACGCCCCACAGACATCACACAGTACAGAAAACACATACACACACACTTAACCCACAAAACACTGACACGACTCGGTCCGAATGCGGTCCTAGGTGCGAAGCCGCCACCCATTGACAGGTCAGAGACCAGCCTGAGCAGATTGGATCGAGTTAACTTAGCACGATTCCGATGTGGACATCACCCCAACTTACAGACATATAAACACAAGACTAGACAACTGCACAGACGACAACTGCCACCTGTGCCAGGACACACTACAAACAATTGAACACATTATAACAGACTGTACCGCTCTAGCACAACATAGAACGCAACACAACATCACTAGTGCGCTGAACCTCTGGTCCACTCCGGAGAGGGCGATCGGTTACCTGCGTGCCGGCTTGCTCGATCAGAGTGGGCTGATCGGCTAACCAACAACAACAGCTTTAAAGTTTTATTTCCATCTGAAGGATTTGACGATCTCTCAACAACTGAGTCTCTACTCTATTAATTAGAAAATACATACCAGAAATCGTTATAAAAATACCTAAATTGTGAATTTTCTTTCACATTTATCAATGCATTGTAAAATTGTAAGATATTTTTTTTTAATATTAAAAATTTACTGAATATTGTAAATATGGTATTAATGGAGAAGGAAACCACTCTTCATGAAGACGTACATTTTTATTTCTTAACACCAATACAGTTTCGGCTCCTCGTGAGCCCTTACCAATTGAGAAGGGCTCTCGAGGAGCCGAAATTGTACTGGTGTTAAGAAATAAAAATTTACGTCTTCCTGAAGAGTGGTTTCCTTCTCCATACTTCGTCGCGACAATGCATTATTTTACATCATATAGTATTTATATATTTTTTACTGAAATTATTTGACTTAGTTTTTTTTTAATTATTTTAATTCTATTCGTTTAACTTTGGTATCTTTGTTTTGAGGTAGAATGGTTCATTGAAGATGTCTGAAGTGTATGGACGAAACGTTGGATTACAAATAACAAAAAGTAATATTAATTTTCTATTCTAAATAAAGAAAAATTTAGTCGAAATAGTAAAAAGTTAAAAAAAGGTTATTAAAACCTATATTAAACTAAAATCTGATATAATAATAATAGTAATAATAATAATAATAATAATAATTAATTATTATTATTATTATTATTATTATTATTATTATTATTAATACATTAATTTAAAATACCGGGTGGCCCATAATTCAGGAACCATAGGAATAATTGTATTTTTTTCTAATAATTCTTGTACTTTCTAATAATGTTTTTTTCTTTATTTTCTTTTTGATGAAAAAAAATTGAGTGGAGTGATATTTGGTGACCTGGGTGGCCATTCGATAGAACCTCTTCGGCCAATCCATCTGTTGGGGAACGTTTTATCAAGGTATTTGCGAACTTGCATGGCAAAAATGAGGAGGTGCACCGTCTTGCTGAAAAAACATGCCACGTCTTTTGTTTATCGGTACGTAATCCAGGCAATTCATCAAAAAGAAAATAAAGAAAAAAAAAACATTATTAGAAAATGCAAGAATTATTAGAAAAAAAAATACAATTATTCCTATGGCTCCTGAATTATGGGCCACCCGGTATATAAAAGCTTTTATAGAGCGCATCGCATCCGTTATTTCCAATTAGATAATATTTTTTCCTAAAAATCAAAAAAAAACCTTCCTTGCAGGAAACCAAATTAAACTTTAATGTTTTCCTTCTCCGATTCTTTTCAACATTTTTCTGGAAATAAAACCACAATTGAGAGGTTGCAATTTTCCGCCCTTAAGTCGGATTTCCTTCCGTGGAGAAGATGTGACTGGTCACTCAATCTCGATTATAGGGACTCGCTCCCAATTTTTAATTTTCCTGTTCAGTTCACGGATTATTTTCGCTCAAAAAATGGGCTCTCTCGATCCCATTTTTCGTGACAGATCATTATTCGCTGTTGAGAGGCTTATGAAATCGTGTGTAAGAGAGCATGAATAAATTGGGAAATAAAGAGAGGTACGAAAGTAATTCTATTAATAACAATAACTGGTAAACATTTGTAACGATAATAATAATAATAATAATAATAATAATAATAATAATATGAGAACAGAGTAATATCTATAATTTGTGTTTAAAGGAAGAAAACAATACGGAGTAAAAAAGTTCACCGAAGAAATAAAATTAAAAAAAGAAAAAAAAATTACTATTGATTATGGAACAGCTTTATGCCTTCCTTTTCTTATGATTTTTTAACGAATACGTTGTCCTTCTGAGACTCGCCCCTTTTCCCAAAAAAGTACAGAAATCAAAATCAAAATAGCAGCAACCATTGGAAAATACATATATCATTGTAACGTAACCCTTTTTTTCTGTTTCAGTGATCATTAAGTACCAGAATGGTATTCACAGTTCAAGAAAGGATATTCATTGTTGAAACTTACATTAGAAAGCGAAGTTATGAAGCCACTACGGATGAATTTGTACAAATTATGAAGCTACAGGGATAAATTTGTACACATTCATCGGTGGTAGCTTCATAACTTCGCTTTCCAATGTAAGTTTCAACAATGAATATACTTTCTTGGACTGTGAATACCATTCTTGTACTTAATGATCACTGACACAGAAAGAAAAGAGTTATGCTACCCATTCTCCAGTGGGTTGCGTTTCTTTTTGAACACCCTGTATTTATGCCCAATATTTTTTCTTGTGATATTTCCGCAATAAACCCGCAAATCTGCTTCACCCTTATGGGGGTAAATAAATAAAATTTCGCTTGTACGTTTGTTTTAGATAATAACCCAGATAATTCGCAAGCTATAACGTTTTGTTACTCGCATAACCCCGTCCTCAACTCATTCAGAATGGAAATTTCTTGGCAGAAAACAGTGCATTTAATATCTAAAATAATTATACGAAAATATATACAAATATTCGTCACAGAAGAGCATTTACCCTATTATTTATAGGATTGGTGAAACGTAGTAACAACGATTCTGCACTTATGAAAAAATTAGACGTTCTTATTCCACAGCAGTGGAGACATTAAAAACCGTGAATTGCTGTCCACTTCTCTTATTTCACAAGTTTTCTTATAATGAATTAAGGAGAAATAAGACTAGTTGATAAAATGGGAATAGAACTTGATGATAGCGACAGTTCGCTAAAACCAGGTTACATTTTTTCCACTTACAGTAGTTCTAGTGCAGTAAGGCCTAAAGCTTAAGGGTTAAATTAAACAAAATAAATAGTCTAATTAAGTTATTTCATAAATAAAGAATTATTCATTAATTTATTATTATTATTATTATTATTATTATTATTATTATTATTATTATTCGAAACAACAATATTACTGAGATAAATTTTGTAGATAAAATGGTGATTCAAACCCGACATGGAAATTAACAAACATTAAATCAACCACAAAAAAAGAACGATTTTCCACAGAAACTTGTCAATAAATAATAATTATGTTAATGATTGATTAAACGTAGCAAATGCACTCGACAAAACATTTCTCAGAGATTGGGAAACGAACAGCGGAAAATGCTCCCCCATCCCCCAGTTCCTTTGGAGACTTCAAAGAAGAAAATTCAAACGTTTCTCCCTCCTTCCATTAACTTAAGTTGACGTAAAGAGAGCAATAAACAGTCTTAAAAACAAAATCTGCACCATAGATTCGATACCAAAAACAGTATAAATCGTGTAGTGATATTATCTTTGCACAGCTTGCTGCGCCCTATAATTACTCTCTTCAGAACGGATATTGTCCCGATCTTCTAAAGGTAATCCGGAAGTACCCACAAATTATCGCCCAATATCCATTTTGTCGACCATAGAAATTTTTTTTTTAAGAAAATTATATATCGACAATTAATAATAGAGGAAAATATTTTGTCACTCTATCAGTTCGGCTTCAAACGGAAAAGCTCAAAACAAACGATGCCATTATTGCGTTAAATGAGGAACTTCATAAAAATATGAACAATAAAAATACTTCAGTTGCATTTTTCTGGACCTATCCAACGCTTTTGAGTCAATAGAACACTTAGTATGAAATAAGAGGAGTGTCTTTAGACTGGTTCAGGTGCTGTTGAAATAGTAGACAACAATACATCTGACTTTCAATCACCCACACACGGAATGCCACACTGCTCGTTATTGGAACCGCTCCTATTTCTGTTATGTCAGCGACTTTCACAACTGCCACAACGTAACCAGTATATATCTTGCAGATAACCGATGCTTGTCATATTTGATAAAGACTTAGTTACTTTACAAGAAAGAACAAACATGGAGTTCATCCGTATTTATACACTGCAAATATCTGCGAGTTTCTGTAACTCGTTCTGGGGTATAATTTGCTCCTTTTAATAATCTGTATAAGAAACTATAAAAAATGAGTTCATTAAACTCGAGCATTAAGTTAATCCTTTCACTCACTGAGGACTTAATTGAGTATTTTAATATTCGATCATGCTGTATCGTATCTATAACATTTTGACCCATCAATTACGCAGGATTATCAAAAGTAGTTTATAGGCAAGCATTATCGCGGCAGCCACTTAATTTCCACATGTTTCAGTCCCACGTCCCCATCAGTAGCCAGCGACAGCTCGCATAGGCAGTTTGTGCTGTGATTGCACTCAAATAATTTTATACCAGACATGGAAGAAATTTATTTACTTACTTTTTCCTGTACTATTTTGGGCACTTTCCTGTTATCCCGGACCCCAGACTTTTTGCCGAAAATATCACAACTTAACCTAACCAATTGTCAAGGGCATACAGTTGACCTAATCGTATTTCTTGTATGACCATAATGAGACTTTAAAAGATTATTAATAATAATAACAGAAAAACTGGTGTTTTCCTGTTAGGTCAACCGTATGCCCTTAACAATTAGTTAAGTTGTGATATTTTCGGCAAAAAGTCTGGGGGTCCGGGATAAAAGGAAAGTACCCTATTTTGTTCTTAAATATAATCAGAAGATGCTCATGTAACAACACTTTAGTTTTGTTTTGTATTATTTTGTCTAAACTTTTCCATTTGAGTCACCGATGATTATGCACAGCTGCTCTAAAAATAGATATTATTTGGTGTAGATATGAAAAAATGTCTTAAACAAAATACTCGTATTTTTATAAGCTATCACTTAATACGAATCATCACGAAATATATTTTTATCGCCACCCAATTTTATTCATGAGTGAAAGGGTTAAAATGAACTTTTACTTTTGAGTAATTCGTACTCGTTTACAGATTTTATTTTCTCCTTCGAATATCAAATAGGACGACCGAGAGTATTAACATTCACTTCTCGGGGTAATAATTTGTATTTTAATAGCTAGCATATTTTGTGAATTATATATATATATATATATATAATACATATACATGTGTGTGTGTGTGTGTATATATATATGGATAATAAAAGATTTACGCTCTACCATTACTACATATCAACTTTCCACCGAGCTGCCAAAAGACAATTTATTTTTCTTCATGAACAAAAATGCACATCTCAAACAAAAAAAGACAATAATTTTGAAAAACAAAACATTATAACCACTACATTATTCAATATTATTAACTTGCAAGTTAATGTTGTATTTTGTAGGTATAACTACATTTTATAATTTTATATTAACACTATTATACTATTCTGCTTTATGAAGCTTAAACCCAAATTTTAATTAATCTGGAATGTTAAAAGAACTATTATTAGGCTAATATTAAGTTCCACGGAGATCAGATTATAGTACCAGCTTAGGTGGTCGTTTTGGATTAGTTAGTTATTTCCCACGTCATCCAATTTCGACCAATCACAATCTTTGTAACAAATTTCGACTTTGTCAAAAACAAAACATTGGTCTCTGCGAAACTTATTATTATTACTAGTACAGTTCCCGTCACTTCGCTGACGGTTAGACAGGCTAAACTACAAAAAAAGAACCCAGCCGTGAAAATTTTGAGCTTCACATTGTGTCAACATTTCTGAATCTGGTATCTCCCAAAACCTCCTCACCCCCATTCATACAACTTGGGGGCTAACCCCCTCCCCCATTACCCGCACCCCTCCCCATTACCACACCCATCCCCCATTACCCCCACCCCCACCCTTCCCCCCACCCTCACCCTTCCCCCATTGCTAAACTACAGAAAAGAACACAGTCATGAAAATCTTGAGCTTCACATCGCCGCCCGTAATACAATTTCTGAATTTTTTTCTCACAATTTCTGAATTTTTTTTCTCACAATTTTTTCTAACAATTTCTGAAAGTGCGACGGACAGACAGACGGACAGACGGACAGACAGACGGACAGACAGACGGACAGCTCTCTTATTATAGTATAGATTATTACTAGTACAGTTCCCGTCGCTTCGCTGACGGTTAGACAGGCTAAACTACAGAAAAGAACGCAGCCGTGAAAATTTTGAGCTTCACATTGTGTCAACATTTCTGAATCTGGTATCTCCCAAAACCTCCTCACCCCCATTCATGCAACTTGGGGGCTAACCCCCTCCCCCATTACCCCCACCCCTCCCCATTACCCCACCCATCCCCCATTACCCCACCCATCCCCCATTACCCCCACCCCCACCCATCCCCCATTGCTAAACTACAGAAAAGAACACAGTCATGAAAATCTTGAGCTTCACATCATTGCCGCCCGTAATACAATTTCTGAATTTTTTTACAATTTCTGAATTTTTTTCTCACAATTTCTGAAAGTGTGACGGACGGACAGACAGACAGACGGGCCACTCTCTTATTATATTATATATAGATTATTATTATTATTGGTTAATCTTAAGTTTCATGGAGACCAGATTACATTAGATTAGACGATCGTTTTGGATTGGTTAGTTATTTCTCACATGACCAATTTCAGCGACGTGTAACAAGTTAACAACTATACTGATACTAACTGCCTGAACTTTGAAATAATAAAAATTATTAATAAATAATTACATATTTGTTTAAAGTATTTTTAATTATTTAATTCTTTATTATTATTATTACTAGTACAGTTCCCGTCGCTTCGCTGACGGTTAGACAGGCTAAACTACAGAAAAGAACGCAGCCGTGAAAATTTTGAGCTTCACATTGTGTCAACATTTCTGAATCTGGTATCTCCCAAAACCTCCTCACCCCCATTCATGCAACTTGGGGGCTAACCCCCCCCCATTACCCCCACCCCTCCCCATTGCCCCACCCATCCCCCATTACCCCCACCCCCACCCATCCCCCATTACCCCCACCCCCACCATTCCCCCATTACTGCCCGGGATAAAGGGCTAACCCCCTCCCCATTACATTACCCCCACCCTCCCCATTACCCCACCCATCCCCCATTACCCCCACCCCCACCCTTCCCCCATTACTGCCCGGGATAAATTTCACAAACAGACAGGCTAAACTACAGAAAAGAACGCAGTCATGAAAATCTTGAGCTTCACATTGCCGCCCGTAATACAATTTCTGAATTTTTTTCTCACAATTTTTTCTCACAATTCTGAAAGTGTGACGGACGGACGGACGGACAGACAGACGGACAGCTCTCTTATTATAGTATAGATTATCGTTTTCGGATCACCTGAAGATCAGGGCCCCCAGTCTTCTCTAGTTAGCCTTATAAGGCCTCATAAGGCCTTATAAGGCTAACTAACGAAAATATCACGACCTAACCTAACCAGTCGTTAGACCAACTGTACGCCCTTGACGATTGGTTAGGTTAGATGGTGATATTTTCGTTAGTTAGCCTTATAAAGCTAACTAAAGAAGGCTTGGGGCCCTGATCGTAATTTTCTTTCCTCGATAGGAATTTAAAGTTCGATAAATATATACGCTCATATTAAATTTTGGAATTAAGCCAAATGTACTCCAGAAATTTTTAGGCTGTAGTTTTGGTGTAGAGGTAAATGTGTCTCCCTAATTAGTTAATTTCCTTCGAAAATGGAGTACATAATTAATTCCTTACGAGGCGTTTATTTTTCCTTCCCCAAATTTGCAGTGTAACTAGTTGATTGTAAATAAAAAATTATCGTTAAATCTATGAAAGACTTCATATATATTATAACAAACAAAACAAAATATAAATTTAAATATACATATAGATAATATGATAATTAATTAATAGATAATTTGATAATTAATAGATAATTAATAGAAAATACGATAATTAATAGATAATTAATAGATAATACGATAATTAATAGATAATTAATAGATAATACGATAATTAATAGATAATTAATAGATAATTAATAGATAATACGATAATTAATAGCTAATTAATAGATAATACGATAATTATTACGATAATAATTAATAGATACTTACTAGACAATACGATAATTAATAGATAATACGATAATTTATAGATAATTAATAGATAACACGATAATTAGTAGAGTACCAAAGATGAAAATATTAGGTATAATTTTAGATGTAAATCTAACTTTGAAAAGGCACATCATCAAACACGCATTAAATAAATTGTCAAAGCTCACTTATATCTTCCATAAATTAAAACATCTCGTTCCGAAATACGAATTGCAGTCAATAAATGCGCGGATTTCATTGACTTTTTTAATTAAACAATTCCGGACATTTACTGACTGCGCCTCATAGAGTATATATATACTGCTCAGTCTACATATTAGATGCGTGCACACCCATGCATCCTATACAACAACAGTTTATGGAACTACAAGTTGTTATATTATTTATCCATTAGACGTATTGCCCTAAACAAAATGAGTCAGAACCACATCAGTTGCCAAACCCAACCAAGAACACACAAACCCATGTTCAAACCTCTAAAACATTTTAAGCTTAATGACCCTCACAAGCTGAATATCTGCTCAGATATTCATATAATACTGTATAAGAAAGCTTTTGTTTTAATTACGAAAATCATATCAAACAACTAAGTAAGACATTCAGTGGGCCGAAGCTATGATAACTTTTACTTCCTGGAACCTAACTTCACACATGAAACATTAAGGAGATCTCTCTCAATCAAAGAAGTTGATATTTGGAACAATCTATGAAAAAATTTTCGTATTCATTTAAAAAGGAAAAACTTCGATGGATATTAACTTGTCTCCATAGGTGGATCCAGAGGGGGAGGGGGGAGGGGGGGACCACGGAGTTTAATTGAAGCAACGGGGCTTAATTTGGAGGCTTCATACATTCTAGTTAAACGAAATTAGGCAAAACGTTTGAATGCTTATGTCCACGGTTGCTTCAATTAATCCCCCTCTCCCCTCCCTCTGGATTCGCCTATGCTTCTCTCCTTCTTCACCCTTCTTCCTATACCATTTTCTATCATTTATTCTTAAACCTCTAAAAAATTAATTTCACGAGTAAATCTTACCACTTTCTTTTAAATTATAAATATTTACTTAATTGAAGATCATACAAAAACTATAAACCAATGTATACCATTAAACCATTATTTCAATAATGAATCCGAGGTACTGTATATAAATGGGTTATGACCCTACTTGATATAAATTGTGCATAATGTATGTTAGTAATTATAATTGCTCGTAGTGTATAATGTATGTAAGTATATAAGTAATAATTACTTCCATGAAAGGTAACTCTCATTGTCTCATATCTGACAGTTCTTAAGATGTAGAAATTAAAACTATGTCAGTTATACTGACGAATGTAGTTGTATTCTCTCTATTTCTGTTATTCTGTGGATTACGCCTGTATACTTTTCTGTAATAATAATGATATGCAGGAAGCAAATATTAACCCAATATTTTAAACTGTATATTATGATGAACAAAAATATATCATCTTGTATATTGATGTATACGCTATAAAATTTCAAATTTCAAAGCTCTTTATTTATAAAAATAATTATTACAATGTTACAATATCTGCTATGTTACGATAATACAATGAACAATTGTCAGTTGAGCTATTTATTTTACATAATTTGTTCCGTAAGCTTTAGGATTAGAGCAAATCAATTTCCTATATCAAAACATGTTTACGACGATAAAATTAATAAAAAGGTGACCGCAAGAATCAGAATGTGCAAAAACACAGCAATCTACCTCCAAGATGAAAGAATGAAAAAATCAAGATCTCTGTTGCAATAACAAATATCTTGACTCTCGTTGTGACCGAGAGAACACACAAATATTTAAGAAAAATTCGCCACATTATAATTTATCTTCATAGAAAAGATAGAATCTTATTAAATACTTTATTAGGGAGATAAATATAAGAAATAGCACGTAAACGTAGGTAGTTATTACTTAGTTCAACCAAGCATATATTTTTTTATATATAAAAAATGCTTTCTAATCTTGGAAGACTTTCTTGAAGATGTAATTAATGTTATGATAGAACAGATCATTTATGGAAAATTTACTGCCGATCAATATTTATACATTTTTCAAGTTATTGCGCTCTTAGTTTGTGTATCTACGCGCTTTTTATCCTGAGTGAATAATTGTCCATGAATAACTTTCGAATTAATGAAGCTTGGCATAGAAAGTAGATTTATAAGCGTTTCATAATGCATATCAAATGTATGTCATTTTGTATTGAAAATGCAGAAGTAAGCCTAGTTCAATAATCTTCCACCCATTTTATATTCATTGACTTTCTATAGTCTCTCGAGAATAGATTCGACATGCCATGCAACCAATTGCGAACTTCTATGCAGTGATTCACGTTGTCTTACGATGGGATAAAGTAACAGTTTCAATGCGTTTTTCTCTATAGCATCCGAAATGTTAATCATGTTGGTTCAAATATTGTCACTGCATATGGGACTGTTTCCATTCTCCATCATCTACAGCAGGGGTCACCAACTTTTTTTGTTCACCGCCCACTTTTACGATTTTTTGAAAATTAAAAAAAGCCTATCGCCCACTTTAGATCAAAAAGAATAAATCAACATAATCGATAAAATAAATAATGAAATAAATGTTTAATTACCTTTAATGTGAGCCCACTAGTGGGCGCTACCGTCCAGGTTGGTGACCCCTGATCTACAGTTTCTCACTTAAACTTAATAAAGATACTATCAAGTTTTCAGTATGGCTTTTATACCATACGAAAGAGCCCAAATGTTACTGTTATGAGTTTCAGTCATATTCGCAGTATGTTACAAAATTTACCTTATAGAGGACTACGCATTATTAAAATGTAGATTCAATAAAATAATTGTACAAGAAAAATACAAAAGCTTAGCAATAACACTAATAAAAATAGTATCCAGAGGGATGTGATGTCTTTAACTTAGCTTTAACTTAGCTATGCAGTAATTTCTTGGCCTAATACGTAGGTTTGTTGAAAAATCTATACTACAACAATTTTTTATTCACATCTATTATTGTTGTATCATGGAATATTTTTAAAAACATTATTGAATCACCTGAAGATCAGGGCCCCCAGAGGGATGTGATGTCTTTAACTTAGCTTTAACTTAGCTTTAACTTAGCCATGCAGTAATTTCTTGGCCTAATACGTAGGTTTGTTGAAAAATCTATACTACAACAATTTTTTATTCACATCTATTACTGTTGTATCATGGAATATTTTTAAAAACATTATTGAATCACCCGAAGATCAGGGCCCCCAGCCTTCTTTAGTTAGCCTTATAAGGCTAACTAACGAAAATATCACGACCTAACCTAACCAATCGTTAGGTCAACTGTACGCGCTTGACGATTGGTTTGGTTAGGTCATTATATTTTCGCTAGTTAGCCTTATAAAGCTAACTAAAGAAGGCTGGGGGCCAATGTTCCCTCTAATTTCTTTTAGTCCTTGTGCGCAAGAAATTTTCGTTGTGCATACATTTAGGTTCATGGTGAAAAATTGTGCAAACTTTTCTGAGCGCTATTATCTTCAAAATGAAATATATATAAATATTAAATACTTAATAAATATTATTTCCATAAGGTGATAGCTTGAACATTACGGTACTATTAAATGGATATTAAAAAACTGTTTACAATATTATATATTCTTAAAAAAGAAAATATTTTTTCCATTCTAAAAATGTGAATAAAATAAAAAATAGTAAAATAAAATACAACAAAATAAAGAAATAAAATAAAAATAGCATTGATTGAAAATGACTATTTTAGTTATCATTTCTCGAAACAATTTTTAGCATTCACAAAATAGGAATAAAATAAAAAATAATTTTATTTTTTATGAATTATGAGATAATTACTATTCGTTTTTATGCAAAAATAAGAAAAAGAAGGTTTATATTCAATGCGTTAATGTATAAAAGAAAAAAAGTGCAAATACATAGAGTAAAAAAAAACCCATATTGCGTAATTGCGCGGACGTCGGCGAAGTCGGGCGGAAGGGGTTAATATTTAAAAGAGCGACTATAGAGTATGTTGATGCAAATGGTCAGACCTTGGTGACGGTATATTTTTTAAATTACTTCATTTACTGTCGTGACTTATGATACGCTTGAGCCTGTGCGCATTTTATTTTGTTGTGTGCGCGGGTTTCACAACGCGTGTGCGCGCGCACACGCGCACACCTTAGAGGGAACATTGCTGGGGGCCCTGATCTTCAGGTGATCCCATTTATTTATATTCTAATTATGTTATAGTAATGTAGTATAAAGTAAATATAATCTTTTTCTTGTACAGAAGAGTTATTATTGACCCGATTTCATCAAAGTTGTCTTTTGTTACGTTTAATTTCTTAGACTTAAAAGTATAATAATGCTAACAGGAAATATGATCTGTAATAAACGGAATTTAATATGATTTTTAATCAAAATTGTAATAAACGAACATCTTATAAAAATGTTATGATGATGATGATGATAATGATAATGATAAGCTTTACTGCCAGGATATAAATCCCATATTACAGTATTCTTAAAGGTATAAACGATAAGATAAATCAAACAATAAAAAATTACAAAATTAAAAACTATTACTAAAATAGAAATAAAAATAAGACACGTACTGAAACTGGTAATAATAAAAACTATCCAAAGCTAAGACTACAAAAAATATAATAATAAAAAGTACACATAGAGAAAATACCAATATATATAAGATAATGATAATGATAATGATGATAATGATCTACAGATCTACATATCTACAGAAGCTAAGGCTAACAAAGACCCTAAGATCCACTCTAAGGTTAGCCCGAGAGAAAGGAAAGAGTAGGGGGTTAAGAGAAGAGAAGAGAATAAGGGGTTAAGTAATGAGCAACACCTATCATTCGTGGGTTAACATTCATTCAGAAAAAGAGGAAAAAAGTCTCACCATCATCATCCGCCAGCCACTGCCGACAAGTCAGAAAAATAGTCGGAGAAAATAGGAGAGGGGTGAAAGATGAAAAGAAGTAAAATAAGAACGCTTACAAACCATGCAAACACAGTCTTAACTCACTGTCATACCATGCAAACTACAAACATGCAAGTAGAGTTACAGACATGCAAAGTAAGGAGATAAGAAAAAAAAAAAAAAGTAGGTACAGTTAAACAAAAAGTGGGTTAGTTTACGCAACGAGCTACATCTACGTTCGTGTTAGTCTAATTTTTTTTTTTTTTTTTTTTTGCTGGCATCACACGCTGGCATGTCACAAGCTGGCATTCTTCGTCAACAGACTCATCCTCGACCATCACCACCAGAGCTCCTGTTGTTAACTTACTTTTTTAATTTTAAACAACGTTAATATTTTTAAAATGTCTGTCAAGACGGTTCTTAAACATATTAACGCTGGTAGAATGAACGACTGACGCGGGAAGATTATTCCATTTATCAATTACTTTAAAGGTAAAGAAGTTTTTAGCGATATTAGTAATGAAACGTCTGCCACGCAACTTAAATCCGTTATTGCGAGTATTACTATAATGATAATAATGGTAGAGATAATGATAATATTTATTGGCAGGAGACAAATCCCATAAAAAAATATAGTATCCATCAAGGTTATCAACGATACAACTAATTAAACAATGATTTTATAAAACAAAATAGGCCTACGATAATAAAAAAAATAACAATAATACACGTAATTAAATGAGAAGTAATAAAATTAGTAATAACAGTTTCCCGAAGGTAGTACTAAAAAAATAAAAATAAAAAGTACATGTAATGGAAAAGCTACTGTAGGAGTTACAGGAGTTAGGTGGAGCTATAGCCAAACACTTTCATACCAAGAGGTTCACAGTCTAGAAAACATAAAACAAGATTGATGAATAGCTTGGACAGTTCGATTGTTTGCGTTTTTAATTCTTTGCATTAGATTGTATTGAACATGGTTTTCTTACCTCAGGGAGTCTCAAAACATTTGAGGGGTTGAGTATCTTGGGGGTAATTTATGCAGCAGTCTAAAGGATCTGTTGTAAAGCAAATTAAAGGTTCTGCAGGAATCTTTTTTATAATTAACTCAGAGTTGCTGCCCATAAATATTAGTGCAGAAAGTGCGAAAAAGAGTGTCTTTAGCTTCGCTTGTACAAAATTTGAAGTTCCTTATAACCATGTTTGCCTTAGCGCAGAAGCTTCGATAGTATTTCCTTATATCTGAGTGGTCACTCAAGGCGTGGTAATAATTTGAGCCAGATACTTAAATTCTTGTATCTATTCTATTGATTTGTCTCTCATTTTGAAAATAATATTAACTGTTTGGTTCGAGCTTCTAGGATGGAATTGCAAAACCTGAGTTTTAGTAACATTAAAATTAATGTCATGGTCCTGAGAAAATGATTCGCTATTTATCCTCATGGTATCTATACAACATCCCACTCTTGCCTCATTAAGAAAAGTAATTAATCCATCAATATGCACACTAAACAGCAAAGTAGTGAGCAAGGAGCCTTGTCTTCTTCCGCATGAGGGACCAAAATATATTCGGACTCTACATTGCCCCAACTAACAATAAAAGTTTGGTGTATGTACCAAAATTTCAATAAATTTAAAACATACAGTAAAACATTCTAGTTTTCTAGTTTCTTAAATAGAATATTGTGATTCACTCTATCATTTGCTTTGCTTATATCCAGTGTTCGAAATACAGGAGGCTCAGGGGGGTTTGACCCCCAAATCTACATGGGACCCATGGAAATGTGTTGTCGAAGGGGACCCAAGGTGGGTCCTGTAAAAACCCCTGTAAACTAAAGCTTTCAAATTTTAATTTATATGAACCCCCCTCATCACCCCCTGCATTTCGAACACTGATAAAAAACAACAACTATAAATAGTTGAATTACTGACAGTATATTTAAATACAATCTCCTTCAAAACATAAATACACAGGTCAATTGAATGGGCTTTTTTAAAATAAAAATGATTAGGAGACGTCCATAAATAAGCTTTCAGTTGGCGTAGCAAAAGTTTGTCAAGTAATTTTGAAAAGCAGGAGGCAACAGCAATAGGCCTGTAGTTATTATAAACTCTGCAAGAATATAACTGTGAGCATGCATGGCTGAGAACAGAAAATAGATATGAATAGTGATCACATCGTTGGCATACTTTAAATGCTCGTTCGACAAGTTATCTATCCCTGTTAAAGCGCCTGATCTTTAACTCTTTAATCAGACTCTTAATTTCAGGCATTGAAGTCCCCGTAGTTTCACTGGTCGCTCCTAATTGTCCCCACGCTGTTAAGGATTTCTAAGTACTTCGTTCTCAATAACTTGGTTATTTCTACCTCCCCAGACATTCCATCAATTGTTGATGGGATGACACTCTTAGCACCCGTTTCTTTCTTGACAAATTTCCAGAATTTGTTATGAATGCGTGTATTTGAAACGTTACCAATTTGTGCCGGTCGCCCATAAAGGATAAGTTAGCCTCATAGGCTTTTGATGCTCGAATACAGTCTTCTTCCAGTTTACATCGTCTTATGGCCCTATTCTCGGACGACCAAGGAGTCATCATATATTTTAAGTATCCTTTGATTCCCTATTTATTGTGGCTATAAGAACATTCCATCCAAGAGTGATTTTAGTATGACAATGTACGATTTAATCCAAGGCCTTCCTGCTTTCCTTAGTATGGATGTTATATCATTATAATACCTCTGTACAAGTTTAAAGTGAAGAATCATTTGAACAGGAATTACTACAGTATGCAATAATTCTAAATTATTAAAAAGGTGATCTGTCCTATAATTATTTTCTATTTTCTGCTACATATTAATGTTAGCCCAGTCGACATGCTCATGAAGAGTTATTATGCCGTGTTTTAGTTAAGTTCGTACAATTAATTACTAGCTTCAATGGTCTATGATCGGACAGAAGGAAATCATGCAAAATATGAACATTGACAATACGTTCCTTTAAAATTACTAATGACACGGTGATTAATCTATCTAGTACCTCCATTCATATCGTTGACGTACGTGAAATTATTACTATTTATAATTAGAAATTCTACATCACTTATACTATTTTAGCAGACTCGCCCACATTGGCCGATCTAGCTCCCCCCCCCCCCAACGTTTGGGGGCCAAAATCTAACGTAACCCAAGCTAAACCTTAGCCCATCTCGTCAATAACAAATATCATTGGTTTATCAGGAGTAAGGACAGTCACTGGCATTCCAGTGCCTTACCACCAGGGCCGTTTCTAGCATTTTGGGGGCCCTAGACAAGAATTTATGGGGGTCCTCCAACCCTATTAACTGATAATTTGCCAGATATGCATCAAAACATCTGCCTTATATACATATAATGTGATATACTGTGTATATATATATATATATATATATATATATATATATATATATATATAGAAAACCCCACGTGACATGCACAAAGTTCTTAACTTTTCCATCCATGAGGCAGCGCGATCGCTGAGGGTTTTTTTGCATATATATATATATATATATATATGGGATTTTTAGATGCCATAATGGTAAACCAGACTACCAGATGAAATTATTCGGACTCTAATGGATTTAATTTTCTCAGAAAAGTTCCTTGTTTCATGCATAGTCTGTGTGTATCATATATATATATATATTATAATATATATATATATATATATATATATTATATATAATATATATATATATATATATATATATATAATATATATATACATACATATATATATATATATATATATATATTATATATATATATTTATATATGTGTGTGTGTGTGTGTGTGTGTGTGTGTGAGTGTGAGAGAGAGATATATATATATAGGCATAAATAGGACAGAAAGCGAAATGGTTACTAACTTTTTAAATTTATTTTAAAGAATATGCCTATAACTAGCATTGCACACAATAAGCCAAATTTGCATTGCCAAAATTAAAATTTTCATTGAAAGTTAGTGTTTCTTTTGTTGTAATTTTTAAACATAATTAACACTGCACACTTTAAACAAAAACATTTTTACATTTTTAAGAACATTTCATTCAATAAATACAAAGATTGTTTCAAATTTAATCCCTATCATATCCATTAGAAATTTTGCCTCCTACACTTTTCGGCGCCTGAAGGATAAATTCTTTTAGATGCCATAATGTCAACTATGGTAAACCAGATTACCAGATGAAATTAATAGACTGAAATAATTCTGTAAAAGAAAATAAAGGATTTTATTTTTTAGTTTCAAATAACATTAAATACAAAAAAAATTTAAATAAATTATAAATTAATATAATAAATAAATTATTAAATTATAAATAACTTTAAACATAAAATGCGAAGGCTAATTGGGCACCCTAACTGCCGTGGGGCCCTAGGCAGTCGCCTATTTCGCCTATTGGAGGAAACGGCCCTGCTTACCACCTTCGATATTGAGTTCACTTTAGACTTGTTACACAAAGGAGCAGCCAGGATTTTGGAAAGGGAGTGTCCGACTCAAGAAAATTTAGAGTTGTTAAAAATATTAAAAAAATTTAAATTGTATTTAACATAAGATTGTCTTTTGGACATAAAGTAAATGTCAAACTGGCTTAAAAATTCTTCTTAAAAATATATTATGATGCAAAGGTGAACTGATAGCCACTGAGTAAAAGTGGAAGCCATGATGTAGAACAACAAACACGCAAACAAGGCACAGAGGATTTACATTGTGACAGAGACAAGCCGATTAGGGATAAATCTGACTGGACACAGTGAAAATAGTCAACAGCATTTGAGGTCAGAATTGCCAAGTCAAATTCCAAAGTATCGCTAGATCCATCCTAAAAAAGCTTAAAATCACTAAAGTCACAAGAAATGTTCTAAAATAGTGGGACATAAAGACATCCACGCAAACACAAGTGACCAATGTACGGATAAATGGGAAAAAATAGGGAGATAAATAGGTAAATGGGAAAAAATAGGGAGATAAATAGGTAACACGAACAAAATGAGAAAGGGTAAGAAAAAGTATTTTACGTAGCCTTTAAGGGGGACGGGACAAAAGTGGTGTTAGCCCCACCTTTATCAGCTTTGGGGGGTCCATGGTTCCTTTGGGCCCCCCGTGCCACGCGCTATTCAGAGTATAAATGGGGTTTGCTTCTTATTAAATATACCCGTAAATAGAGAAACAAATTTAATATCGCGATAGATCAATGCTCTCTCTATAGAATATTTGTATAAATCTGTTATACAGGGTGGTCCATAAGTCCCACTCGGCTATAATTAAAACGAAAATCCATCGAGCGGAGCTCACACTGACGTAATCGATTACTAAAGAAAGAATATTTGTGAAGATGGTTATATTTTGCACTTTGCGTAATCAATAAATATTTCTAAACTTATTATACACTTTTTACTTTGTTTGATTTTTTTTGTATTTTGGCTTTAATTATAACCGATTGGAACTTATGTGCCACCCTGTAGATATTAAATACATTAATTTTTGAAGAGAATTTTCAGTTCTGAATGACGGGAAGTTAAAGTGAGGATTTGAGGAACAAAACTTTACAATATAGCTTTGAATTTTCACTGTTTGTTAATAAAAGCAGAAGGGCGAGCAAAGGTTTATTTATTCAGAAGGTTAAAGTATATTTGCATCCTTATTTCGCTGATACAATACATGAAATTTTTAAATATAAATTTGAATTTGAACTTATAGTCCTTCCCTATCTCCCTATTACTATTTTTGTGGAAAGGGGTCAGTATTGAAGGAGGCGAGTTATTACACAACCAATAGCATTTTTTTTTTCTTAAATTTTACGTTTTTCCTCAACTATTTTCCGCGACTCCATCCATATTTGTTAAATTAAATTTTAAGGCTGTTATTGTTAATCCTCTTGAATAGTTACCCATCACGTTAAAGCTGAATATTCCATAACTTATATGCGGACCAACGAAGTTGATGTGTTTGTATTTCTGAATCGTTTCCTCTCAAATCCGTTGCTAGATTTCAGCACCAATGCAAACTCCTGATTCAAGAAGGATCTTCTTAGGATTCCAAGTGTGAAATTACATTCCTCGAAATTTCCTGTTCTGCGCTCGCAACCTTTTAGGCATCGTTTATTTAGGTTCTCGAACGCGCTTCAAATTCTCAGCATAAAACCCTTCTTATTAATGGTTTTATGAACGTGAGATCAGATATAATCATTTTGGACATGTATTGCTCGTCTAATACGTACACAGTAATCCCTTATTCTCCTCATTTTTATAAGTAAGCAAAGATTTGCTAAATGCTTCACAAATTATACAGTATACACACACACACGTAGATTTAGAGGGTATGAGATGTTCTTTATAAGGGGGAGGGGAGAGGGGCGGGTATTTTGTAAGTGAATTTTAGAAGTTTCTGTAGTGTTTTGAAGGATTGTCATTGCTAATTCCTTAAACCCCCCCCCCCCAAAAACCTTATTCGTATTAAACAGTTACCGACTATATTTTTCTCTCTGTGACTATTGTCGTATCTTTCTTCTTCTTCTTCTGTTTTAGATGATTATATAAAGTCCTTGAAAGATTAAACGTTGTTTATTTACATTCGGCAACTTATATATAGACACGCTCAGCTCTCTGTTTGTTTTGATAATAAGTGGAAGGTGTTGTTTTTTTCGGTGCACACATTAAATATATCGATGCGATGGAGTTTAATAATGATGATAATAATAATAATAATAATAATAATAATAATATATATAAGTTACAAACTTTAATATATAATTTTAAAAAATATATATATATATATATATATATATATTTTTTTAATTGGGGTTGTTTAACCTCCTTCGCAACATCTAAGGTCATATGACGGAGGGGACCTACAGCTTTACGTGGGATCCGAACCACGGGTCGCTACATAATCTGGGCACAGAGGACGGTCTCCCATCCAACTACTACCCAGACCCAATGTCGCTTAACTTCGCTGATCTCCCGGAAGCGGTGTTACGACATTGGCCACGACGTAGCCCAATATATATATATATATATATATATAATCGAGTGCCAGTGCCAGTGACGCTTGTCAGTTTTGTGCTCCGTCTTACTATCAAATTAACAGGGTTTAAAGTCAGTGAAGCGGTATGTTACCTATACAATAAACTTTGTAAATGTGCCAAGATTACCCAGTTACAATCTTATTAGATGATCCACAATACTTAATTAATAATAATACATATAATATATCCTCAAAATTTTCTAGCGACATCCGGCACTACCTTCTTGGACCGATGAGGTATTAAACATGCTTTCATGGTAGACCCAGATTAGAACCAGTATACTTGAATATGTGTAGAAGTCGGGGTCAGTATAAGGCGGCCATAAGGCGATATAACAGGAAGAAGAGTCTATTCGAGCATCAAAAGCTACGCTCCCCCGCAAGCCGTTACAGATACAATGGGGTCGTCTGCTTTAAAACTTGTAGAAAATCCATTGTTATGTTTTAGATTTGACAAAGTAGATCATATTAGCTCAGACCTTCTTGTATCTGTCTGTCATAATTTTTATGATTCAGAAGAAATAGAACATGCGAGGGTACAATTAAACACCCTGTTCAGTGCTACCCTCCCAACTCGTAGAGGTAATTCTAGAAACGAGAATACCCTGAAAGATATTACACTGGTATGCATCAATTTTGCTGTCAAGGGTTTTGTAAGTGATTCTTTTAGAGTTAGTTTTTCCTGCTGATTTCGAATCTGCAATCCGTTTTTCTCAATCAGCTCTGGTTATCCGGCTATGGCCTCATAAGTAAAATAGAATTTTTCGTGATTTTGTCAAAGCGGAATTGGAACAGTAATATCTATCATCACTTGTTTCACTTGTATAATATCTTTTTTTACTTTTCAGGCATATAGATAAAATATTTCATAATGAATAGAGCGTGTAAAAATGATCCCAATAGATTCTGCTACATATGTGGGATGGTTACCATGCCAAATAACCAGTCCCAAATCACTAAATTTGTGAAGACAATGTATAGAACATACTTTGGAATTAAGCTAGGGGACCAGGACAAAAATTTCGCCCCTCATATGTGCTGCAAGACGTGCATTGAAAATTTGAGAAGATGGAGCAAAGGCAGAGCGAAATCTTTGCCTTTTGGAATTCCCATGATTTGGAGAGAAGGAAAGGATCACGTGACAGATTGCTATATCTGCATGACAAACCTCCAAGGTGGGCTTATAAATTTATTTTTCTTAAATATTTTGAAATCCTCGTATGAAACGACATAATATTCACCATAATGTAATATTCACCATATATAGCATAATATTCACCATAATGGTAATCATACATTTCCATATACATATTGTTATAGAAAATACATTTACACATACATATTGTTATACAAGTTACATTTACATATACAATGATTTATATTTTTTTCTTTTTCATTCATATTGTCCCCGAAGGGACAATATGAATGAAAAAGAAAGAAAATATACAGACTCCATCGACCTATTTCATATCTTACAGACCGCAGCCTTCCCTCACGAGCCGCCACTGTCTGAATGCTTCTTCTATTTCATATGCAAGTTTTATAGCCATGTTTCTGTGTTTCTATTTTCAGGAGTTAACAAGAAGAATAAACACATTGTTTTATACCCTGACATTCCTTCTGCTATGAGACCTGTACCCCATGGTCCTGGAATTCCAATACCCGACCCACCTCAAACCCTGGACTTCGATGATTCTGATGACGAATCAATGACCAATGCCAATGACCAGTCCCAGTCGTATATACCTCAAAATACCGCTTCAAATGAGCCGAGGCCTCTCAACCAGGCCAAACTTAATGATCTTACCAGGGATTTAGGACTTTCCAAATTAGCTGCCGAGATCTTGGGCTCACGACTTCGAGAGGACAACTTGCTGGCTCCGGGAACAACATTCTCCTGGTATAGGAAACGAGAGGAAGAATTCCGCAAGTTTTTTGCAGTGCACGAAAATACCTCTTCCTTAGTGTACTGCTGCAATGTTGAGAGGCTAATCGAATCCTTGGGCCTGCCATATAACGCATCAGAATGGAGGCTATTTATAGACTCGTCTAAACGAAGTTTGAAAGCAGTACTTCTCAACATTGGGAATAGGGTTGCATCAGTCCCTGTAGCACATTCCGTACAACTTACTGAGAGCTATGATAACATGAAAATTTTACTGGATGCTCTCGTATACGACCAACATAACTGGAGGATCTGTGGAGATTTGAAGGTAATACTAATATCATAAGTAAACTGTTGCTATTGACTATGTTGTTTTTCCAAAGGTTATTTGAGAGCGTATAAGAACACTTAACTTCCCCACAGAAGTGATACAGTCCAATGCATAGATTTTTTTATCTGATAGAACAAATTCTCTAAATTCTTTAAATATTTTCATTTTTTTCAGATTGTGGCATTTGTATTGGGAATGCAAGGGGGATACACGAAATACCCATGTTTCCTCTGCAAATGGGATAGCCGAGCGGATGAGAAGCACTATGCACAGCGTGAATGGGCATCCAGAGTGAATTTTGAACCTGGGTCGCATAATGTCGTTTCAATGCCCCTTGTACCACCAACAAAAATTTTGCTCCCACCACTTCATATTAAGCTGGGCTTGATGAAACATTTCATCAAATCAATGAATAAGGAGGGTTCAGCATTCCGATATCTCGAGAGTAAATTTCCTCATATATCTGATGCTAAACTAAATGCTGGGGTTTTTGATGGTCCTCAAATTCGAACTTTGATCAAGGATACTCATTTCGAAAACGCAATGACTCCAACTGAGAAGAATGCCTGGCAGGCATTCAAATCAGTTGTCACTGATTTTCTTGGCAAGCGTAGAAGTCCAGAATACGAGTCCGTTGTCGAAAACTTGATGGAAGCTTTCAAAGCTCATGGGTCGCGCATGTCCATAAAAATGCACTTTTTGTGGTCCCACTTGGACTATTTTCCTGAAAATTGCGGGGATTATAGTGAGGAACAGGGTGAACGATTTCACCAAGATATCAAAATAATGGAAGAGAGTTACCAGGGAAACTGGGATATCAATATGCTGGCGGACTATTGCTGGTGTTTGAAGCGAGACGTGCCCGAAGAAAAACACAGACGGAAAGCCAAAAAAACTTCATTCATTCCTCAATAAACTTTTTTCCATATTCATTGTATGAATAAAAGTATTTATTCACACAATGTTTTCATTTTTCACGAGTGTTCTTATAATATTACTCGTATCTACAGTGTTTAAGCTAAAAAAATCAATAAATTTGGGGATAAAATTGGACTTATAATAAATGGCCAATAAAGAAAAAACCTGACCTGATTGAGGAAAACCAATGTTATTTTCGAATTCAGCATGGTCGAATTATATAATATGAGTTAAAAATCCCTCACAGCAGACAAAAAAATTTCATATGCATACCAGTGTTATAAATAAAGTGTCGACCCTCCGGGATAATGAGAACAATATTACCTTTTACGTTACTAACTTCGATAGAATACCGGTAATCTCTATGGGTGACGTAGACGTCTCGGTGCTCCTCAAACAGTATAATGAGGTACAAAAGTCGATAGTTGAACTGAAACACCAACACGTGGTGTCAAATCAGCAAAACGCGATTTCGCTAGAACAATTCTGGTCAGAGTTAGATGCGTTGAAAGAGACGCTCCTCCCAAAGCCCAGTTACTCGGAAGTACAGTAGTTCAGCAAGCCAGATCTCCAAGAAGCGCGTCGGGCAGCGACGGAAACGAAATCACCGCCTGCAACTCCCCCCCTGAAGGTGGGGTGGAAACGCAGCATGCATGGGTAGCGGTCAACCCCCCTCCCGTTCAGGAAAGGACCCCTGCTCCCGATTTCACAATGAGGAACAGGGACGGTCCAATGCCGAGAGACGAGGCATCATTTCCCTCTTCCCTGCCTCCCACTGCAGAGGAGAGGTATTCGATTACGCCTCGCTCGGTGCGCAGTTCCCCCCCCCCCCACCGAAGAAGGAGGGGCACGTGCGGCCGTCAGGTTATAAACACCGCTAACAGACCCTCACCAAGCCACAGAGTAAGGGAGGGGCCTCCTATCCCCCAAAGGTTATGCCACCCATCCCCCAGGCAGGCGAACCCTGCCTCAGAGAGATCGAGGGAGGTGGACGACGGGTGGGTAACTGTTAACAGGCGCTCTTCCCGAAGGTTTCCTCAACCGGTCTTCGCGGCGAGGCCACCGATGGGGAATTTCACCCTCTTTGTGTCGCGAATTCAGCTCTCGAACGAGGCAAGCGATATTCGCACATAATGGAAGAAGTCATTGGTGAACACAGTACAGGGTGTACATAAAGTCAGGATCTATTTTTATGAAGCACTTGGAAATTATATGGAATTCAATCATAAAATGATAAAGTGGTAACATTTATTAAATAATTAAGAGTAGGATTCGAGGTGACGCCCATCAGTATCCCTGCACAGCTCAAATCGTTCCGCAGCATTTCTAAACACATTCTGGAGCATTTGCGGGGTTATGTTATCTGCAGCAGTTCGTATACGTGTACGTAAGTTTTCAAGACTCGTAATCTACGTCTGATAGACGTGCGATTTGATAAAGCCCCATGCAAAGAAATCTAAAGGGGTTAAATCTGGTGATCTCGCTGGCCAAGGTTTGTTGCTTCCGCGTCCGATCCAGCGATTTGGAAAACGTCCATTTAGATAATCCTGAACAATTTTGGCATAGTGACAAGGAGCACCATCATGTTGATAGACGACGGGGATAGGATTGTTAGTACCGTCGTCTATCAACATGATGGTGCTCCTTGTCACTATGCCAAAATTGTTCAGGATTATCTAAATGGACGTTTTCCAAATCGTTGGATCGGACGCGGAAGCAACAGACCTTGGCTAGCGAGATGACCAGATTTAACCCCTTTAGATTTCTTTGCATGGGGCTTTATCGAGTCGCACGTCTATCAGACGAAGATTACGAGTCTTGAAAACTTACGTACTCTACACACATGAATACTTGACTCTGCGAGGCTCTAACTCTGCGAGGCTCTAACTCTCTGAGATAGTCTTTGGACAAGGCCAAAAGATTAATGTTAAGGGCGGTCAACTTCACGTCTCGCAACGTTCGTTCTCTTACTAAGCTAATCAAATTAATTATTTTCATCATTATTATTATCATCATCATCATTGGTATAATAACGTAAACCGGATGTACAGATAGATTAGAAATGTATGACGTCATCCACGCTTTATGACGTCAATTTACTCTTCCCTTTAATTACACCACAAACGTCAGTCCTAGGTAATACTAAGGACTGACTGTGTAAAAATACAGGGTGATACAAAAATGTGTTAACAGGGTAATCAAAAAAAAAAAATTTATTTCTTTATTGTTTCATACCGTACAGCTTAACATAAAATACAATACGATTAACATATGTAGATGCATATTCATTTTTATTAGATCCTTCAGGGGTATATTTACCAACATATATACGACCTAATGGTTTACCTAAATCATTTGTAGATATTTTAATTAAAGTATTAGGGAATTGGGCAGTTACGGCATCACCTAACTCACACACCTGTTTCAATCTACGATACAATCTAAACTCTTTAAAAGGTGAGAACCACTTGGTTCTTGGATGATTCATTACTTGCTCTGCACTATGAGAGGAGTCAAGATTAGGTTCAAACAAAACACAATGTGGAACAATTAAATATGGAGATGGGGATACCCCTACATTAGGTCCCTCAATTCTGTCCCTAGCCCCCTTCTTACGACCTATTGAATCTTCAAAATTAATCACATATCCAGACATATTAAGTTCTGGAATACTATGAAATGATACACCTGTTACTTGATAATAATTAAATTTTAAAATGGTAGATTTAGACTCATTATTTAGAAGATCCAAACACAAAGTATAAAACCCATCACTATTAACACCAAAAGTATTTTTAGATAAATAAACAAATTTCATTGAAGCTGTAACTATCTTCTCCTTCGAACGCCATTTAGGTTTCCTTCGAGGAACGTACTTCCTTTTTCGAGGAACAAACTTCCTTCTTCGATACATCTTGACCAGTAAATAATACACGTCACTCCAATGCAATCCCAATGAAGAGAATGAAGTTTAAACAATTTGTGGATCTATTTATAGATTCTGATTACGTCATATTATGACACGAATCCTATCCCCTTAGAATCAACATGATGGTGCTCCTTGTCACTATGCCAAAATTGTTCAGGATTATCTAAATGGACGTTTTCCAAATCGCTGGATCGGACGCGGAAGCAACAGACCTTGTGTCGCGAGATGACCAGATTTAACCCCTTTAGATTTCTTTGCATGGGGCTTTATCGAGTCGCACGTCTATCAGACGAAGATTACGAGTCTTGAAAACTTACGTACTCTACACACATGAATACTTGACTCTGCGAGGCTCTAACTCTGCGAGGCTCTAACTCTCTGAGATAGTCTTTGGACAAGGCCAAAAGATTAATGTTAAGGGCGGTCAACTTCACGTCTCGCAACGTTCGTTCTCTTACTAAGCTAATCAAATTAATTATTTTCATCATTATTATTATCATCATCATCATTGGTATAATAACGTAAACCGGATGTACAGATAGATTAGAAATGTATGACGTCATCCACGCTTTATGACGTCAATTTACTCTTCCCTTTAATTACACCACAAACGTCAGTCCTAGGTAATACTAAGGACTGACTGTGTAAAAATACAGGGTGATACAAAAATGTGTTAACAGGGTAATCAAAAAAAAAAATTATTTATTTTGTTTCATACCGTACAGCTTAACATAAAATACAATACGATATACATATGTAGATGCATATTCATTTTTATTAGATCCTTCAGGGGTATATTTACCAACATATATACGACCTAATGGTTTACCTAAATCATTTGTAGATATTTTAATTAAAGTATTAGGGAATTGGGCAGTTACGGCATCACCTAACTCACACACCTGTTTCAATCTACGATACAATCTAAACTCTTTAAAAGGTGAGAACCACTTGGTTCTTGGATGATTCATTACTTGCTCTGCACTATGAGAGGAGTCAAGATTAGGTTCAAACAAAACACAATGTGGAACAATTAAATATGGAGATGGGGATACCCCTACATTAGGTCCCTCAATTCTGTCCCTAGCCCCCTTCTTACGACCTATTGAATCTTCAAAATTAATCACATATCCAGACATATTAAGTTCTGGAATACTATGAAATGATACACCTGTTACTTGATAATAATTAAATTTTAAAATGGTAGATTTAGACTCATTATTTAGAAGATCCAAACACAAAGTATAAAACCCATCACTATTAACACCAAAAGTATTTTTAGATAAATAAACAAATTTCATTGAAGCTGTAACTATCTTCTCCTTCGAACGCCATTTAGGTTTCCTTCGAGGAACGTACTTCCTTTTTCGAGGAACAAACTTCCTTCTTCGATACATCTTGACCAGTAAATAATACACGTCACTCCAATGCAATCCCAATGAAGAGAATGAAGTTTAAACAATTTGTGGATCTATTTATAGATTCTGATTACGTCATATTATGACACGAATCCTATCCCCTTAGAATCAACATGATGGTGCTCCTTGTCACTATGCCAAAATTGTTCAGGATTATCCAAATGGACGTTTTCCAAATCGCTGGATCGGACGCGGAAGCAACAGACCTTGTGTCGCGAGATGACCAGATTTAACCCCTTTAGATTTCTTTGCATGGGGCTTTATCGAGTCGCACGTCTATCAGACGAAGATTACGAGTCTTGAAAACTTACGTACTCTACACACATGAATACTTGACTCTGCGAGGCTCTAACTCTGCGAGGCTCTAACTCTCTGAGATAGTCTTTGGACAAGGCCAAAAGATTAATGTTAAGGGCGGTCAACTTCACGTCTCGCAACGTTCGTTCTCTTACTAAGCTAATCAAATTAATTATTTTCATCATTATTATTATCATCATCATCATTGGTATAATAACGTAAACCGGATGTACAGATAGATTAGAAATGTATGACGTCATCCACGCTTTATGACGTCAATTTACTCTTCCCTTTAATTACACCACAAACGTCAGTCCTAGGTAATACTAAGGACTGACTGTGTAAAAATACAGGGTGATACAAAAATGTGTTAACAGGGTAATCCAAAAAAAAAAAATTATTTCTTTATTGTTTCATACCGTACAGCTTAACATAAAATACAATACGATTGACATATGTAGATGCATATTCATTTTTATTAGATCCTTCAGGGGTATATTTACCAACATATATACGACCTAATGGTTTACCTAAATCATTTGTAGATATTTTAATTAAAGTATTAGGGAATTGGGCAGTTACGGCATCACCTAACTCACACACCTGTTTCAATCTACGATACAATCTAAACTCTTTAAAAGGTGAGAACCACTTGGTTCTTGGATGATTCATTACTTGCTCTGCACTATGAGAGGAGTCAAGATTAGGTTCAAACAAAACACAATGTGGAACAATTAAATATGGAGATGGGGATACCCCTACATTAGGTCCCTCAATTCTGTCCCTAGCCCCCTTCTTACGACCTATTGAATCTTCAAAATTAATCACATATCCAGACATATTAAGTTCTGGAATACTATGAAATGATACACCTGTTACTTGATAACACTGGGGAACAAAAAAAAAGTTTTTTCTTGGTGCCTGATATTTAGACCTTATTCTGGATATTTTCATGCCACTGATTCAGAAAATATCATCCATTTTGTTCTAGCAGCTCTAGTTTTTGAGATATTGCATACGTCATTATCTACTTTATTACCCTTCTGGAACGGTATTATGAGTTGCTCGTAAATTTAAATGCATCTGTATAATTAAATTGTAGCTATGATTTTGCTGATGTTGCTGTTTTGCATGTGTATTGTACATGTACTAACGTGAATTCTTTCCTGTTACAGGTGTTGACATGGCTTCATCACGAAGAAAGTGTTTAAATCATCCAGATGTGTTTTGTTTTATCTGCGGAGAGTACACGTTCATTGAACAGAGAAAAACTATTACTGATTTTGTGAAAAAAGCTTATTTTGCCTATTTCAAAGTACAACTAGGGGACCAAGATAAGCCATGGGCTCCTCATGTTGTGTGTAAAACGTGTACGGAGCATCTGCGGCAATGGACCAACGGAAAGAGGAGGTGCCTGAAGTTTGGTATACCAATGGTATGGAGAGAACAGAGAAACCACAGTGATGACTGTTACTTTTGTTTGGTGAATATAAAGGGCATCAATGGACGTAACCGGAGTAAATGGACGTATCCTGACATAGACTCAGCTAGACGGCCTGTTTCACATTCAGATGAGATACCTGTCCCATCATTCAGCCATCTTCCAGAGCTCCCTCAAGAAGATGATGAATCTGCTACTGACAAAGAAAGCATATGTGGGCAAAATGACAGTGATTTCGAAGGACCGTCATCAGTTGCAGAAGGTTTTAGTCAACACGAATTAAACGACCTCATAAGGGACTTAAGTCTTTCGAAGAAATCGTCTGAATTGTTAGCTTCCAGGCTGGGAGAAAAAAATTTACTGCTGCCGGGAACCAAAATCACGTTATATCGCGACAGAGAAAAGGATTTACTGCCCTTCTTCTCAAAAGAGACGATTTAGTTTTCTGCAACAATGTGCGCGGATTGCTGATGAAAATGGGCATATCGGAATACACACCAAGTGAATGGCGGTTATTCATAGATAGCTCCAAACGGAGCCTAAAATGTGTTCTACACAACGGCAACAGATACAGATCAATCCCAATTGGTCACTCAGTCGGTATGAGAGAAGAGCACGGGACAGTCGCCCTAGTCCTAGAAAAGATATCATACCGAGACCACCAATGGGTGATCTGTGTGGATCTGAAGATGGTGAATTTTCTCCTGGGCCAGCAGAGCGGGTACACCAAGTACCCGTGCTTTATATGTCTCTAGGACAGTAGAGCTAAAGATGAACACTGGGTGAGAAGACAGTGGCCTCTGAGAGAAAACATGGTGGTTGGAGAAAAAAATATCATCAAAGAAGCTTTGGTTGACAGAGAAAGGATCATATTGCCACCACTGCACATCAAACTAGGTTTGATGAAACAATTTATAAAGGCTTTGAACAGAGATGGGACGTGTTTTGGCTACATATGTAGAAAATTTCCTGCGCTGAGCATGGAAAAGCTGAAGGCAGGTATTTTCGATGGACCGCAAATCCGGGAACTCATGAAACCCGCGTTTCCAAGATTCAATGGACAACATTGAGGCACGTGCGTGGTCATCGTTTAGTATGGTTGTGAAGAATTTCCTTGGGAACTATAAGGCCGATAACTACGGTGAACTAGTGGAGAATATGCTCTTCTTTTTGTAAACTTGGCTGTAAAATGAGCATCAAACTGCATTACCTCCACAGTCATTTGGATCGTTTCCCAGATAACCTCGGTGATCTAAGCGAGAAACAGGGTGAAAGATTTCACCAAGAACTAAGGACCATGGAAGAACGGTACCGCGGACGATGGGATACTCACATGATGGCAGATTACTGCTGGAGCGTCCAACGCGAATGTCCTGGCACATCTCATCGCAAGAAATCTCAGAAACGCGGTTTATGCGAGATGTCTCAATGAAAGAACTTTTTTTGCCGTTCGTGTTTCAAACTTGTTTGAATTTAATAAATATTTTTCGTACCTTATGCTTGTTTGATGTTAATACACTATTTTTGCTGACATTCATCATACTTTTGTATTCAATTGACAACAACAGTGATTGCCAGTCAGCAATTATATAATATATACATTATATAGAAATATATATAGATATATATCATATCTTGATAAGCAGAGCTGATGGAGAAAAACTAATGTCATTTTTAGAATCAGCGACCTCAATATACCCAGAAACAGGTCTAACATCTAAGTCACCAAAAGTTGTGTTCCCCAGTGTAATAATTAAATTTTAAAATGGTAGATTTAGACTCATTATTTAGAAGATCCAAACACAAAGTATAAAACCCATCACTATTAACACCAAAAGTATTTTTAGATAAATAAACAAATTTCATTGAAGCTGTAACTATCTTCTCCTTCGAACGCCATTTAGGTTTCCTTCGAGGAACGTACTTCCTTTTTCGAGGAACAAACTTCCTTCTTCGATACATCTTGACCAGTAAATAATACACGTCACTCCAATGCAATCCCAATGAAGAGAATGAAGTTTAAACAATTTGTGGATCTATTTATAGATTCTGATTACGTCATATTATGACACGAATCCTATCCCCTTAGAATCAACATGATGGTGCTCCTTGTCACTATGCCAAAATTGTTCAGGATTATCCAAATGGACGTTTTCCAAATCGCTGGATCGGACGCGGAAGCAACAGACCTTGTGTCGCGAGATGACCAGATTTAACCCCTTTAGATTTCTTTGCATGGGGCTTTATCGAGTCGCACGTCTATCAGACGAAGATTACGAGTCTTGAAAACTTACGTACACGTATACGAACTGCTGCAGATAACATAACCCCGCAAATGCTCCAGAATGTGTTTAGAAATGCTGCGGAACGATTTGAGCTGTGCAGGGATACTGATGGACGTCACGTCGAATCCTACTCTTAATTATTTAATAAATGTTACCACTTTATCATTTTATGATTGAATTCCATATAATTTCCAAGTGCTTCACAGAAATAGATCCTGACTTTATGTACACCCTGTATATTGATAGTTAATAAACTAAACACGAAATCTCCGTATTATAACTCATTTAAAGTAATAATTAAAGGTGTAAATGCGCATTTCAACCCGTATAATATGAGTCAATGGCCAGACGGGATTATTGTTAAGGCAGTTTATTCACTTTTCCAGGAGAATTGATAACAGGCAAAATAATAATAATAATAATAATAATAATAATAACAGTGCCCTAATGGTAATGCCTGAAAGTTGTACTGTGTATAATAATAATAATCTTACTAATAATAAATTCTCTATCAGTCATGGCGGATAACTTGTTGAAAATTGTCTCTATAATGTAAGGTCAGTGAGGAATTCAACTGTAGATGTTCATAAAATCTGCGACAGTGCAGATTTGATACTCCTGCAGGAGCACTGGCCACCTAAGCAAGAGCTAAAATTCCTCTCTACCATCCCTGATGACTTTATGTACCATGCGTCATCAGCAGTACACTTGTCAGATGAATTAATGTACGGTAGGCCTTTTCGTGGTGTTGCTTTCTTAATAAGGTAAAATTTGTCAAAACATATAAAAATTTTGACAAGCGATAATGTAAGGGTTGTTAGGCATTGAATTACAAGTGAACAATGATTGCATATTAATTGTAAACTGCTATTTACCATATAACAACGGCAGTAATCTAGATGAATACATTAATTTGCTGTACAAAATTAAGTCATGATCAGATAACCCCAAATATTCTCACTGTATAATAATGGGTGACTTTAACGCACATGTGAACTCGGAATTCTTTGTAGAATTGGGTAACATGTGCGAGTCGGCCAATTTAAGTATAAGTGATGTAGATGTATTAGGGGTAGCCAGTGGTAATTTTACATACGTTAGTGATATGAGCGGCACCACCAGGTGGATTGATCATTGTCTCACTAGTAATAATCTAAAGGATCGAATTGTTAGAGTTCATATTCTGCATGATTTCCTTCTTTCTGATCATAGACAATTAGAAATATTAATTAACGTTACCAATTTATGCGCAACACGACTTAACAAGAACTCAATAGGTAAGAATAATCACGTCGATTGGTCCAATATTACGATGCAGCAGAGAATAGAATACAAAGACAGAACAAGTCACCTCTTTAATAATTTAGAAATTTTGCACCTTGCCTGTAATAATCCTTGCTCAAGTGATTCTCACTGTAAACTCATAGATAGGTATTATAGTAAGATAATATCCCTGTTAAGAGAAGCAGGAAGCCCCCTGATTAAATCTTACAACTATCATACTAAGATTATTCCTGGATGGAATGATTTTATTGCCCCCCTGAAGAGGGAATCGAAAGACCTACGATTTGTGGTGCTTTCATGGTAGACCCAGATTAGGACCAGTATACTTGAATATGTGTAGAAGTCGGGGTCAGTATAAGGCGGCCATAAGGCGATGTAAACAGGAAGAAGAGTCTATTCGAGCATCAAAAGCCTGTGAAGCTCGCATAAATAACGATAATAACAAATTTTGGAAATTTGTTAAGAATCAAACGGGTGTCAAAAATATCCTCCCTCCGCCAATCGATGGGATGTCGGGGGAGGATGAAATTGCAAAGCTGTGGAAAAACCACTATTCTAACATTCTTAACAGTGTGAGTAGGGATAATCTTAAGATAGATTGCAGCGAAACGATTGTGGGGGGGGACAAGGGAAAATGTTTTGATATCATTTGCTGAAGTAAAGAGGTTAATTAAAGAGTTAAAGATTGGTTCTGCGTCAGGGGTAGATGATTTATCGAATGAGCACTTAAAATATGCAAATGACGTAGTATGTCTGCACATATCATTGCTCCTATCAGCCATGCTTGCTTATAGCTATATCTCTGCAGAGTTCATGAGGGTATATATCTTGCCCCTGGTCAAAAAAATATGGAGACATTCTGTCCAGCAATAATTACAGGCCTATTGCCGTCGCTTCCTGCTTCTCGAAACTACTAGAAAAACTCTTGTTACGCCAATTAAATGATTTCCTATGGACATCTATTCAGTTTGGCTTTAATTGGTCCCACTCAACTGACCTGTGTATCTATGTACTTAAAGAAACAATATCTAAACACATTGACAGTAATTCAACTATTTATAGCTGTTTCCTAGATATAAGTAAGGCATATGATAGGGTGAACCACAATATTTTATTTCCAAAACTAGAAGACAGGAAGGTTCCCATGTACATATTAAATTTATTGAAATTTTGGTATTCCCACCAATCTTTCACTGTTATGTGGGGCAATGTACTATCCGAGTGTTTTGGCTCCTCTTGCAGGGTGAGACAAGGCTCCTTGCTCTCCCCTATGCTGTTTAATGTGTATATCGACGGATTAATTGCTTCACTTAATGAGGCAACAGTGGGATGTTGTATAGATAACACAAGGATAAATAACTTAGTTTATGCCGATGATATGGTGTTAATAAGTCCCTCTGTTAAAGGTCTGGATCGGCTACTAAAAGTCTGCGAAGTGTATTCGCAGAAACATGATATTCTTTTTAATGTTACAAAAACTGAGGTTATGCAGTTTCATCCTAAAAGCTGTAATCAGCCAGCTGATATAAGGTTTAAAATGAATGGTGAAGTAATTGAGGAAGTACGAGAGTTTAAGTATTTGGGTCAAACTATTACTAGTTCCTTGAGTGATGACTCGGATATAAGAAAACAATCTCGAAGCCTGTGTGCTAAAGCGAATATGACCATAAGGAACTTTTGATTCCGTACAAATGAAGCTGAGGACACTCTTTTTCGTACTTTCTGCAGTAATATATACGGACAGCAACTCTGGGTGAATTATAAAAAAGGTTCAGGCAGAACTCTAAATTTGCTGTACAACAGGTCTTTTAGACTCTTACATAAATTACCCCCGAGATGCTCAGCTTCGCAAATGTTTGCTACCCGCAATGTCCCGAGATTCCCGGAGGTAACAAGACGTGCTCAACACAATCTAATGCAAAGAATTAAAAAATCAACCAACCCGATCATCCAAGCTATTCATGAGTCCTGCCATTTATCCTCTAAGCTATGGACTTCTTGGTACGAAAACGTCTGTCTGTAGCTCCACTTAACTTCGACATTACAGTATTATTTCTAATCAATTGTATATATTTCTATCCTTAGTATATGAACTGTCATTGTATTAATAATATTTGTCATATGGACTATAATCTGCCAATAAACCTTTTCATTTCATTTTCATTTTCATTTTCATATATGCACACATACAGTATATATATATATATATATATATATAATATATATATATATACAGGGCGTCCCAAAAAAATGTATACACACTTTAAATAATTATAAAGGCAGTGTTTATTAAAATACATTTCATTTTCAAAATGTAATAGAATCTACAGACATTATTTAATTGTTTTGTCAACGCCTTTTCAAACTGACGTCCGTTCTGGTCCAGGCACTGCTGATAACGCGAAGCAATGGAATCGCAAACATCACGAAACATTTCGTTTGGTATTTGTGTGCATTCTCGTTCAATGGCTGCTCTCAATTCAGCGACTGTTGCAGGTTTTATAGCGTAGACTTTGTCTTTTAAGTATCCCCATAAAAAAAAGTCTAGTGGTGTGAGGTCTGGTGAACGCAGAGGGTATTCTACGAAACCCCTTCGTCCAATCCACATCCACATCGTGCCAAGTACCACTCGCAATACTCCACTCTTCGGTCCGGATCATCTTCATTAATAGCATGGACTAATCTTGGAATGTAACTTTTCCATTGACAGCGCTTCAAAATGCGTTGGACAGACGATTCTGAAATTCCTACCTCACGACTCGCTTGCCGCACAGATTTTCTTGGACTTTGGTGATACGTTTCCAGTACTCTTTCTTGCTTTGTGGGGCTTGTCGATGTCCGTGGTCTTCCGGAACGCTTCTTGTGGATATTCTGAACAGTTCCATCGGCTTGAAACTTATCTCTAATTCGAGTGATGGTAAGTCACGTTGGTGGATCTGTTTGAAACTCCCTCCTAAACTGTCTTTGCACTTCAACTGCGTTTTCACACTTCCAGTAGCATTTTAGAATGAATTTCCTTTGTTCAAAGCTTAGTCTGACTGCCATTATTAATTCTAATGGGTTTAACTTGGAAAGAAAGAAACATCAATTGAGCTATCAGCTGTTAAAGTGTGTATACATTTTTTTGGGACGCCCTGTATATATATATATATATATATATATATATATGCTTCTCACAGAATCGAAGAAGTCCATTAAGTTGAGATTAATGGTGAAATGCGAAAGTATATAAGGAAGATCTTTAGATGTTAAATAAAAAAGGTTAATTTAAATAAGAAGAAGATTGAAAATTACAAAAATAAAGAGTCGCACAAATCGATAAGAAAAAAGAAAAAAAGTAGAATTTAGATTAAACCTAAAATTATGCTAATTAAAATTTACATTTCCATTCCTTAAAAAAACAAATCTTTTTTTTTTTTCTCCGTCCGTTGTTCTTTTTTTTCTTTTTTTCTTTTTTTCTTTTTTTTTTCTTTTTTTCTTTTTTTTTAGAGGCCAAAAATGTATTCAGATCGATCGGCCAATCAGAATGAAGAAAAATTTTAAATTTTTTGATATTTCTTTACGTTTTGCTTTTTTTTCTTTTTTTTTTTTGTCATTCTGTTTGAATAACTTTTTGTCTATTTCAAACTCCTTTTTTCCCTTGTTTTGTTTTTGTACGCGCATTTGTTATCATGTCTCAAATGAGAGTCGCACATATTTGCGTTCCACCATGTCTCAAGCGAGATTGCAATCATTAGCTATGTTATCAATAGAAAACGATATAACAAATTCATTAGATTATTCTCAATTAATTGAAGAGTTTAGCTCGAAGAAAAGTAGAAAAGCATTGCTGTAATATTCAAGGAGCATCTGAACCAAATATTAAAGCATTAATATTTAGCCTCATAAGTCGATCGCTCACTATTATAAAAAATGAAATGTCAACATCTCTTATGCATCACATATGAAAAACGTTTGTATACTATGGAAAGTCATTACCTATAATATTATATAAATCTTAGAAATCTTTGTCTTATATTTTCGATACAAATCTTGATTCATATTATAATTTATACTTATTTGTATGGTTTATTTATATTTCTTAATATTTCTTATACAATTTCCATGCGTGATTATTTTGGTTTGGTTTAATTTTTAAGTGCTGGCATAGTTAGTTCTGTCTATGCGGGATTCTAATATTGCTGGTATAGTACCGATAATTAAGTCCATATTTTCATATATATAGGCCTAGGGCCTCGCAATTTCGAGATCTGCCTAGGGCCTCGCAACTTCTAGATCCGGCCCTGTATATATATATATATATATATCCACAACGCATGAATGTTTTTCTAAAACAGTTAGTTTTTGTCATATTTCGCTTAGGTTAAAAACACATTTTAATTATAATATCCACTCTGACTGAAGCGCATGTACTCGTATACAGAGAAAATTTTTGAGGATGACAGGGTTGAAATTAGATTTGAATAATGTACGCAGAAAAAGGAGCAGTTCGAATTTGTCAGTATTTCTTTATGCGGGAAGGAGAGACCAAGGGCGAACGCCCGCAAAAATGTCGCCCCGACACAGTAGAAGGACAAGGAGAGAACCGAAATCAAAACTTCGAGGCTCTTAAAAAGATACTTTTTTTTTAATTTGGAGAGATTGTGCAGTGTGTAAGATGAATGTATTATAGTGAGGAAAAAAGGGAGAAGTGAGTATTTGAGAGCATGCTGGACTGCTCACAGCGTAGATGAGACATAAAAAAAGATCACCTAAAGAGGACAGCGACAGGAAGGAACGGGAACTTCAGCACTCCTGTCTCCAGCCTAATTGGTGTCTACAATCTGTTCCTGACAAATTGTTGGAATATGGCAACTTTTTATTTCCCGAACTTCTTTCCTTTACTTAATTCAATTCTTCCTTTGGTTCTGAGGGTCCCCTGCTTGTGTAATATTTTCCTGGATAAATCCTCGTTCGAAGTTAGATGTGTTAAAGATGGTGGTAAATGTCTGGATGATGTTCAAACTAGCGTCATAGGCTGTATAATGTTATGAATGGAACATTTTTCTTTAGCATAATGAATATCAGGAAATCACAATCACTTTAACGATGAGGGGTGAAACTTTCCCTAAAATCTCAATGTATTTCTCAAGTGAGAATCGTTCATATATTTCAGTTAGTTCCTCTACTCTTAACACGGACACCCGTCCCCAAATATGTCAACGTTTCTGCTCCTGCTTCCAGGGATTTTTTTAAGGAATTTAGAACTGCATATTTTATAGGCCACAGATAGATGAAAATAACTTATCCAGTACTCACTCATTAATGCTATTTATTCATCAATCCTACTCATTTACATATGTGTTTTCAATAAAAAAATTGTGATCATAAATTTTAAACTTTTATTCTTAAGTTTCTAAGTACTTTATGGGCTAACATACCTTCAATTAAACTTTACATCAGGTGGCAATCTGTCTGTGAGATTTTTTTCATACGCACGGCGTCGACTATATGATACATTATTGCTGGAATAATATTCTACATATCAACTGGAAAGAGCTGATTTAACTTTAATTTATGATAACTGCTCTATTTATGATTTAGTAAAGCATACAAAATACATCTTTGAACTGCACACATTTGCCTACAGAACTGCACACTTTTTTTAGAACTGCACACATTTGCTTACAGAACTGCACACTTTTTTTTAGAACTGCACATTTTATGTAGAACTGCACTTTAAAAAAAAAAAACCTGTCTGCTTCACTGAGACTATCACATTTTGTTTAATTGCTTCCTCTGTTCTTCAGGAATGCATTTGTCCATTACCTTCGGTAGAGGACTTATTTGAATCACCTGAAGATCAGGACCCCCAGCTTTCTTTAGTTAGCTTTATAAGGCTAACTAACGAAAATATCACGACCTAAGCTAACCAATCGTCAAGGGCGTACAGTTGACCTAACGATTGGTTAGGTTAAGTCATGATATTTTCGTTAGTTAGCCTTATAAGGCTAACTAAAGAAGGCTGGGGGGCCCTGATCTTCAGGTGAATCGGAAAGTAGGACTTTCCTCTAGACCTCATTCTCCTTTGGTAAATACTCGACTGCATATCCGAGCATCCCATTTTAATGTTTTTCTGTTAATTTTAGCCTCGTAATTGAAATAACCAATGCATTAGTTAAAGGAGCTTCATTTGTTTGATACTGGGTTATCTGCCGAACATAAATTCTAAAAGAGCGACTCAACGAGGACTTAAAATCTACTAAGAGTGTCCAGAGTTCCTTCTGTTCATGTTGTGCAATTCGATTTGTAACTACATCTCTGTGCGCTCAAGGAGATTTGCAAATTCCGAATTTGAAATTTCTTCCTTAATTGTGGAAAGCAATCATTCCTCCTCTCGTTGGCTGAGTTGTTTCGTGTTAATAGATTGCTTGCGCGCGGACTCTCAGTACAATGTTTTCCGAGCAAAATGGCAGTTTTAAACTGTAATACTTTATACCGAGGTTATAAACATGTAACTATGCAGCTGAAGATTAAACTTCTGAAACATACTTTAATCATTCATTTATTCCTTAGTGTTTGTTAAATTATTTAAATTAATTTTCTTTTTGTTTTAGAATCTAGATATATGCAAGTGATAAATTTGAAGGTGTATGTAAGCTGTCACATCCTTCCCCCCTCCCTTTCTCCTTCCCACTATACGTCATATTCGGAATGATTACATTTTGTCGACAGTTCTATATGACGATGCATTATTCTCTTTAATATCATTATTTTATAGCTATGCAAGCATAATTATTTATAATAATTCATTTATTATCGCACAATTACGACATTTATTTTTTCTACCCCGCTTTTCTTCGTAACCTTCTCCTTGCTAACTCGAAAGTCTCACATCTCGTTTCCCATCTTAACATCATGTTGGTAAAATATATAAATACAGGATGATCCGTTTGGGTATGGATAAAATAAAATTGATGTGAAATGGAAACAGTAACGTTGTATAGTTTAATATTTGGCAAACAATACCAACAAAGATGGTAGATTGTGACAAACCTAATTAGTCTTCAACATGACCTCCCTTCCGGACACGACAGAGATCATAACAAGAGGCTAATTTTTACGACCACCTGCATGGCGTTTAGTGATAGACCCCGTTTCTCTAAATGTGCGGTACGACTGCACTATGGAGTCGAATTTAGGAGCTTCTCGAACACCATACACACGGCGAAACTCACGCTGTACCGCCGTCACATTCTCAAACTTAGCAAACCAAATGACACACTTCGCACGTTGTTGTGCATTTGCCGCCATCTTCGAAACTGGCATATGTCTTATAAGTCTGACAGCGGATGGCATAGCCTATTACAAACTTCCACATTTTATGACCACACGTGCAACAGATGAACGCTGCATCACTTCTCGGTAGATTCTCACAGCGTTTTTATTTTATCCATACCCAAACGGATCACCCTGTATAATAAATATTTAACTAGGCTGCTATAACACTTTTGCATATGTCTGTCCACCAATTCAAACTCGTATGTGAAATTCGGATATTAGGTGAATATTCTCAATTATGAAGAATTAAATTAAAGGAGTAAAGCCACAATGAGAAATGAATTTATTGGAAGCACAAGATTTCCGCCTGTTCTGAGGTCTTCTTCATCAGGTACAACTGAGGAGGGATAGGAGAAAATCCTACTCTCCATATATATATATTGACCTTCTCCTATTCTTCCTCACTCGCACCTGATGAAAACCTTAGAACAGTGTTTCAGTGCTTCCAATAAATCTGTTTCTTTTTATGGCTTTATACCCATGAAGCACGTTTGCTACAAATTGGTTTATAATTAACATGTTCAGTCTTTGAACAAAAAACTGCTTTAACTGTTTGAAGCAATGATTCAATTAGTTTGTCTGTTATACCTTGATCAGTTGCAAAGATGTTAGTTGTCATAGATGTTAGTTGTCATAGTTGTTGTCATAGATGTTAGTTGTCATAGTTGTTGTCATAGATGTTAGTGGCCGATTTGCTGGCCGGGGATCTGGGGGCCGTTCAGTGTGTGCAGTGGAACAGAACTCCACGCGCGGTATAAAATAATCTTGACATTTAAATTTAGCCACCCAACACCATATAATTTCTAAATAATGAAAAGTACATTCTCTCTCTCTCTCTCTCTCTCTCTCTCTCTCTCTCTCTCTCTCTCTACCCTTACAACACCCTTGCAATTGAAATACTCCAAACCTGCATACTTCTTCCACCATGATTTACTGAATGTCTCAAGTGGTTCTTTTGCTTTTTCACCTTTTCTGTACCTGACATACTCTCTCCTCTTTCTTTTCAGAAGTCTCTTTCTAACTTTCCCATACCTCTTCTTTGAACTCTCTCTCCGTCAGCGATGAATGGCGGAAGAAGAGCTTTTATTCTAATATGCTACTACAGTATACCACTACCTCTACATGAACGCTTTACGCGTTGATAAATGCAAGGATGGTATATGATCTTTTACTTACTTTTCTGAGCTTCTTAATTTTCCTTCTTTTCTCTTTAATCCTCATTTTTTTCTAGAGTGTTCTTTATTAGTAGTCTAAAAATCCTGTAACTCCTGTAAAGTCTGTCAGTTACAAAAAATTTAAATAGTATCCATATACGATTACACACAAAAAGAATGGCATAGTTTTTTACCCATGCATACAAATCGTTAGCTTGGTTACCATTTCCAAACAATGAGTTTGGAGTAATCATTCGTGCATACATTCCTTTCGAGGCAAAACTGTCCTTAACTGTCAGTCTGTTAATTTTAATTTAGCTCTCATAGTTTACCCGTTGTTCAAGCCATCCAGCAGTGATTTTTCTGCCTAAATCTTCCAGAATTTTGATCGCGACCTTTCTGTTTCTACGTGATAAAATAGGACAGATTTTAAAGTATAGTAAAAAGTCACGTACACCTCTCGAAAGAGGAAGGTTAACGCTTTACATTAAAACCCTGCAAGTTACTATAGACCTAATATTAAAACAATTATTATTCTTTTAATTTAGATCTGCTTAACTTTCGGAACACCATCGATAACTATGTAATGTAATTTTTGGATTTCATTCATTCTTCGGAGTTGGATTATTATAGAAATGTTAACTTGTTTAGAAAGAATATCTCGCAGCTAATTTGATTATTTTCATATTAATTGACTTTACGATTACGCACTCAAACAAATGCCGGGATGAAAAGCGCACGTTTCATGCTCTATCAGCACATTTCCAAGATGATCCAGGGACTGCAAACTCAGTATGATCAACCACTTATAAATTATATTTGATTTATAAATTTGAAAATGTTATCATTCATTTTTTTTCACTTCGAAATATATATATATATATATATATATATATATATATATATATACAGGGTGGCGCAAAATTCGCGCATCATAGGAATTTTCAGTGTTTATTATAATATATTATTTTTTTTCTTTTAGGTAGGGAATGGCCGCGAAATTAACAAGAGACGAGAGGGTGAGCTTGGTTTTAATGTATGGAATACCAGATACAACAAATCGATGACTCGGTACAGAATTTAAATTCTGTACTGATTCTGTATCTCTACCCAAGAAAATTTCATTACTGAATGAATTTAATTAATTACTTAATTAATTACACTAACGTACTTTGACGAGAACGGGGGACATTTTAAACATTTATGATATGGTTCCATATATTAATATATTTTCCATCGGGTTACAAGTTTTAAGCTATTTCCCATTCGGTAAAGACCTTTCAGACACCTCTCATATATATATATATATATATATATATATATATATATGAGGCGAGATGCTGCACAATACCGTCGTTCAAACCATCATAAAGCAGGGGCGGATCCAGAACCTGAAAGTGATCAGTTTGCTGGCCGGGGATCTGGAGGCTGTCCAGTGTGTGCATTACAACAGAACTCCACGCGGTATAAAATAATTTCGACATTTAAATTTAGCCATCCGACACCATATAATTTCTAAATAATGAAAAATACATTATCTCTCTCTCTCTCTCTCTCTCTCTCTCTCTCTCTCTCTCTCTCACTCTCTCTCTCTCTCTCTATATATATATATATATATATATATTATATATATATAATATATATATTTAAAACAGTATACATAATTTCAAAATTTGCGGATGATACCAAACTAGGGAGACGAATAAAATCAGGAGCAGAACGTTTGCAGATTCAAGAAGATATTAATAAGTTACTCGAATGAGCAGAAATTTGGCAAATGAACATTATTAATTAATTAATTAATTATTAATATAGATAAATATAAAACGTTGCGTATCGTTAGAAATAATGTTAAAGACACTAACAAGACTAACGAGTGTTACGGAAGAGAAAGATTTAGGTATTATTGTTGCCGACACTCTTGAACCGATTAAGCGGTATCAGGACAAAATCCCCCCGTGGACAAAATCCCCTCGCGGACAAAATCCCCCATGGACAAAATCCCCCCGGACACAACCCCCCCCGGACACAATCCCCCCGCGGACAAAATCCCCCTAAGGCTTTATTAAAAAAAGAAGAATACGACTGACTTTATTAAAGAAGAAAAATTAAAAACACAATAAGAATAAGAATAAGAATAAGAAAAGAGGCTTACAGAAACGGATTACAGAAACACGGATTACAGAAAAAATATCAAGATGACAATGATTTTGCCTTAAAAATTCGAATGATACCTGCTCTAGCTTTTGTGCCTCCAGAAAAAGTTGTTGATGCTTTTGAACAATTATACGATTTTATACCAGTGGAAGGTTTGCCAATTCTCGATTATTTTGAAGATAATTATATTGGAAGGCCATGCCGACGAGGACGAAGAGAACCCACTTTTAGCATTTCTATTTGGAATATGTACTCAAGAACAATTACAGAACTTCCACGTACAAATAACTCTGTCGAAGGCTGGCATAGACGCTTTGCATCTCTAACAGGATGCTCGCATCCAAACATATGGAAATTTTTAAAAGTTTTAGGGCAAGAAATAAGCTACCAACAGGCATTTATTTCTCAAATTATCGCTGGCTTGCCGACAGAACCGCAAAGGAAGAAGTATAAGTCTTCTTCTTCTCGCATTTTGAAAATTGTACAAGACTATAACAACAGGTCTATTTTTGATTTTCTTAAGGGAATTGCTTTTAATTTGTCTTTTTAAATTTTGAATTTTGTTTGACTTTGTGTTTTTAATTTTTCTTCTTCAATAAAGTCAGTCGTATTCTTATTTGTTTGCCCGGTTAGGTAATTGTACGCCCTTGACGATTGGTTAGGTTAAGTCGTGATATTTTTGTTAAAACTTTAATAAAGTCAGTCGTATTCTTATTTTTTTAATAAAGCCTTAGGGGGATTTTGTCCGCGGGGGGATTGTGTCCGGGGGGGTTGTGTCCGGGGGGATTTTGTCCGCGAGGGGATTTTGTCCACGAGGGGATTTTGTCCACGGGGGGATTTTGTCCTAGAAGCCTTGGAATCATCTCAGTAGCCCTCGCTGCACTCTCCATTCTGTCTATGTCCCGCGTAGATATGGGGACCGGAAATGAACGCAGTATTCCAGGTGGGGGCGTACTAAGGAATTATACAGGGTGATTCAAAAGTCAGGTTACATAGGGCTTTCCTGTTTCTTTGCAGGTAAATGAGTTATGAGATGTTATCGAAGGAGGAGCGCATTGATGTGATATTCCTAGCTGGCTCGTTGAGCTACAGAGACGTCGCAGCGGACGTATCGAACATGTGATGTGACTATTACCCTGTATCATTACATAATACAGTATTTCCATATGTAACCTGACTTTTGAATCACCCTGTATAATGTTAGCATTGTTTTCTCCGACTTAAATTCAGATGATCTACCAATAAATCCTAAGATTCTATTTGCTTTTCTGACCGCTTCGATGCATTGCTTAATCGCTTCTAGGACAAAATCCCCCCCGTGGACAAAATCCCCTCGTGGACAAAATCCCCTCGCGGACAAAATCCCCCCGGACACAACCCCCCCGGACACAATCCCCCCTCGGACAAAATCCCCCTAAGGCTTTATTAAAAAAATAAGAATACGACTGACTTTATTAAAGTTTTAACAAAAATATCACGACTTAACCTAACCAATCGTCAAGGGCGTACAATTACCTAACCGGGCAAACAAATAAGAATACGACTGACTTTATTGAAGAAGAAAAATTAAAAACACAAAGTCAAACAAAATTCAAAATTTAAAAAGACAAATTAAAAGCAATTCCCTTAAGAAAATCAAAAATAGACCTGTTGTTATAGTCTTGTACAATTTTCAAAATGCGAGAAGAAGAAGACTTATACTTCTTCCTTTGCGGTTCTGTCGGCAAGCCAGCGATAATTTGAGAAATAAATGCCTGTTGGTAGCTTATTTCTTGCCCTAAAACTTTTAAAAATTTCCATATGTTTGGATGCGAGCATCCTGTTAGAGATGCAAAGCGTCTATGCCAGCCTTCGACAGAGTTATTTGTACGTGGAAGTTCTGTAATTGTTCTTGAGTACATATTCCAAATAGAAATGCTAAAAGTGGGTTCTCTTCGTCCTCGTCGGCATGGCCTTCCAATATAATTATCTTCAAAATAATCGAGAATTGGCAAACCTTCCACTGGTATAAAATCGTATAATTGTTCAAAAGCATCAACAACTTTTTCTGGAGGCACAAAAGCTAGAGCAGGTATCATTCGAATTTTTAAGGCAAAATCATTGTCATCTTGATATTTTTTCTGTAATCCGTGTTTCTGTAATCCGTTTCTGTAAGCCTCTTTTCTTATTCTTATTCTTATTCTTATTGTGTTTTTAATTTTTCTTCTTTAATAAAGTCAGTCGTATTCTTCTTTTTTTAATAAAGCCTTAGGGGGATTTTGTCCGCGGGGGGATTGTGTCCGGGGGGGGTTGTGTCCGGGGGGATTTTGTCCATGGGGGATTTTGTCCGCGAGGGGATTTTGTCCACGGGGGGATTTTGTCCTGATACCGATTCCAAGGCTTAGAAACAAATCATACGTTTAGAAATGTTAAATTTTGTCTCACTCGTTAAAAGGCGTATTCGAGATTTAATGAAGGTGTTTAAAATAATTAAAGGTTTTGATAATGTCGACGCCGAAAAATATTTCACCTTCAGAAATGTAGATAGAACTCGCGGTAATGATCTCAAATTAGTGGGTAAACATTTTAATTCTAAATGAAGCAAAACATTTCTTTTTCAATCGTATAGTTAATTTGTGGAATGGATTGCCAACCAGAGTAGTTCAAAGTAATTCGATCGAATCCTTTAAAAAGAGACTAGATGCTTATCTTGCCTTAAACCCTCAGTTGGAAGCATTTGTTAGCGCATAAAAGTACTGTAGAATTTTCTCTCGGATTCCTTTCGCTTTAATTTAAAATTTTCACGTTATCTTTAAATTTATTTCCTCCTTTTCAACCTCTTTTCTTTGCTTTGCTTTAAAACTTTCACTTGTTTATAAATTTTCTTATATCTTTTAACCTTCTTTCTTAAACAGACAGCCTTGTAGAGACCAGCCTGGTGACCTTTGTGTGTATATATATATATATTGAGAACCTTTAAAAGAAGGGATAGGAATATAATGATTTCTCTGTTGAAAACATTGATCATACCCAAGTTGGAGTATTGCCCCGTCTTAACATCCTCATATAAAAAATATGACATCAGTCAACTAGAAGGGATTCAGAGAAACTTCACAGCCAAGATCAATGGATGCAAAGAACTAAATTACTGGGAAAGGTTACATGAATTAATTTATATTCGCTGGAACGAAAAAGGGAGAATTACACCATTATTTACACTTGGAAAATATTGGAGTAACTAGTACCTAATCTTACTTTGAACTCTATAACTACTTAAGCAAAAGTGGACAGAAGTAAAGGAAGAATGTGTCGTGTTCCCAAATTAAAGGCTAAACAGGGAACATCCTCACCCCTGTAGGAAAATACTGTAGTTTTGTTGTGAGAGGGCGAAGACTGTTCAACCAGCCGCCCAAGGAACTAAGAAACACTAGGGCTGGCCGCACACGGGATCGTCTTGCGACACATGACTGAAATCGGGTCGCGGTCGCTGTAGTGTGCGGGGCTCCCATTCTGTCAATGTAAAATCACACTCGACTTGAGTCGTTACGACCCAAGTCGTCAGTCGTGAGTCGCAAAACGATCCTGTGTGCGGCCGGTGAAACGTTAAAAAATGAGGTCGTTGAAAAATGAGGTACACCTCATTATTCATCGTTGAATAATGAGGTGTACCTCATTTTTCAATGTTTAATAATGAGGTGCACCTCAATTTTCAACGTTGAAAACTGAAGTACATTGTTGAAAAATGAGACACTTCGTTGAAAATTGAATTGAAGTAGGCTATAAATTAAAGTAGCCCCTCAGAGCTTGGAGGTTCAAGGCTCAGCTGGGATTCTGAACCCAATGAAAATAAATAAAACTAACGGAGCGACCTGGTGTTGCCCTGGTGGAAGTTGAACGCTATATATATATATATATATGCCTGGTTACGTTAATTGAATGCCCGGTTAGGTCAACTATATGCCCTTCACGATTGGTTAGGTTAAGTCGTGATATTTTCCTTAGTTTTAACGAAAATATCACGATTTAACGTAACCAGTCGTCAAGGGCGTATAGTTGATCAAACCGGGCATTCAGTTAATCTAATCGAGCATTCAGTTGACCTAACTGGGCATTCAATTAACCTAACCGGGCATATATATATATATATATACTGTGCCGTGCTCCCAAATTAAAGGCGAGACAGGGAACGTCCTTAACCCCGAAAGAAAATAGTTTTGTTGTGAGAGGACTGTTTAATCAGCTGCTCAAAGACCAAAGGAGCACGAATGGTGTTGCAGTGGACATCTTCAAAAGAAGATTAGACGCCGGGCTCAGAACAATTCCCCAATGAGCTGGCCGTACCTGGCTATGTAAGGTGGAGAGTACAAGAAACCAACTCACTACTTCACCAGGCCGACTCGAGAGGAGAGGCGACAAGCTTGACCTTCGTGAAATGAGGAATCATCGCACGGAAGCTTTGTCGGAATCTTTGAAAGGTTGAAAGGAAAGGTATATATCAAAACCTACTGTAAAATTATTGAATGCCCGGTTAGGTCAACTGTACGACCTTGACGATTTTTAGGTTTAGTCGTGATATTTTCGTTAAAACTAACGAAAATATCACGACTTAACCTAACCAATCGTCAAGAGCGTACAATTAATCTAACCGGGCATTCAATTAACCTAACCAGGCATTCAATTAATCTAATCGGGCATTCAGTTGACCTAACCGGGCATTCAATTAACGTAACCAGGCATATATAATATATATATATATATAACTTATATACACCTTTGGTTAGCTTCCGCCAGAAGTGTTCATTCTGACGAAGGTCAAGCTTGTCACTCCACCTTAGACCTACAGTTTAACGTGGAATCTGAACCACGCCCCACCAACAGCCCAGCGTCTTAACCGCTAGGCCACCCAGGGTACTCATTTATCTACAACCACTTTCTTTATTGTGTGGAAGAATGAACAGCTGGGTTTTGCTGCGCGCCGGCTGCCGTCAGCGGGTCTCGAACCCGGGGATTCGTATTCAGCGACGCTAACTACTACACCACCGAGGCGCTCTCTCTCTCTCTCTCTCTCTCTCTCTCTCTCTCTATATATATATATATATATATATATATATATATATATATATATGAATAGAAACGACATAAGTATTAAGGAACGTTTCTGCGTCCGACCGGCAATTGGAAGGCCCTGGGTTCGATTCCCAGGCGGTTCGCCTCATTTTTCATTATTTCGTTATCTCTCCTCCTCGTGTGCAGAAACGTTCCTTAATACTTATGTCGTTTCTATTCATTTATATACTGCGCGGTCATTGCAGTTATTTGCGCATATATATATATATATATATAGCGTTCAACTTCTTCCCGGGCAACGCCTGGTCGCTCCGCTATTTTTATTTATTTTCATTGGGTTCAGAATCCTAGCTGAGCATTGAACGGCAAAGCTCTGAGGGGCTGCTTTAATTTATAGCCTCCTTCAACTCAATTTTCAACGAAGTGTCTCATTTTTCAACAATGTACTTCATTTTTCAACGTTGAAAATTGAGGTGCATCTCATTTTTTAACGTTACACCGGCCTAGTGGTGTAGCGGTGGATATCTTCAAAAGAAGACTAGACTCCTGCCTCAGAACAATTCCAGATGAGGCGGTGGTACCTGGCTATATGAAGTGGAGAGCGCATGAAACCAACGCTTTACTTCACCAGACCATCTCAGGAGGAAAGGCAACATGCCTGACCTCCGTGAAATGAGGAATAGTCGTACGGAACATCTGAAAGGTTGAAAAGTTGAAAGGTATATATTATTATTATTATTATTATTATGATTATTATTATTATTATTATTATTTTTATTATTATACTGTTTCACTACCTGTGTGACTCAATTTTTCCCCCACATCCATCTCTATGAAAATCAAATGCCTTCAGTGTGAATGCAGAGAATTTGATTATACAAATATTTTTAAAGGCGAACGGTTGAGAGAAGCGAATGCTAGGTTATTTTTGCCAACTGAACTGTTAATGGATTACATACAATATACTCATTGCATTTACTCTTTCCATTTCAAAACACATACACACACACATATATATATATATGTGTGTGTGTGGTTACACACAGACTGTGCATGGAACAAGGAAAGAGGCAAAGAGGCATAAGAATAAAAAAATAATAAAATAAAAATGTGAAAAATAATAAAAATGTGAAACATGATAATAATAATTTAACACAAAAAGAAGAACTTTTTAATAAACATTTTTATTAAAAATTAATATTGAAAGAAAACTTATCAAATTACTTTTAGTTAAAATAATTTATCTTTATCAGGGAAACTGACTTATTTTCATCAGTAAGCTAAAATATACAAAATTTGAATGAAGACTATGGGTACGACCTTAGACGCGCATATAAAGCTGTTTTGGTTCCCTCATTCCTTGTAACATTCCTTGTAACTCTCTTCCATTAATAATAATAATAATAATAATAATAATAATAATAATAATAACAAGAGAATAAAATAAAATAAACACCATTGAATATACAAATCTGTGCGGCGGGAAATTATAGGCCAATCAGTTTAACGTCTGTTGTAGGTAAGCTACTGGAATCAATAATTAGGGATCGTATAGTCGAACACTTAGAAATGCATAAACTAGTTAGAAATACGCAGCACGGTTTTAGGCGAAACAAATCTTGCTTAACTAATCTTTTAGAATTTTTTCAAAGCGTGGTTGACGTTTATGACAGTCATCGGGCGGTTGATGTAGTGTATTTAGATTTTCAAAAAGCGTTTGACACCGTGCCGCACAAAAGACTCATTGAAAAAACTAAGGCTCATGGAATCAGGGGTGTAGTAATAAATTGGCTAGAAGAGTGAGGTAGGAAACAGAGGGTGGTCGTTGATGGAGCGGAGTCGTGTTGGGCTAATGTAGCGAGTGGCGTTCCTCAGGGTTCTGTATTGGGCCCCTTGCTTTTTCTTATATATATTAACGATTTAGATGTCGGCCTAGTCAGTACAGTTTCAAAGTTTGCGGATGACACGAAGCTGGGTGGTAGGGCGATTAATGACGAAGATAGAGGTAAAATCCAGGAAGATCTGAATAAGATCGTTGATTGGTCAGTCACATGGCAAATGGGATTTAATGTTGATAAGTGCAAAATTTTGTATATAGGTTCGCGTAACGGTAATTTTGCGTATAGTATGTCAGGGAAAGATTTAACAAGCGTAGAGCAGGAAAAAGATTTAGGAGTCACTGGTGATTTAAAAGTAGCGAAACAAAGTACAGCAGCGGTCAATAAGGCGAACAAAGTGTTAGGTTTTATAGCTCGAAATTTTGAGTACAAATCGCGCAATATTATAGTTCCTCTTTATAAATCATTAGTTAGACTCCATTTGGAGTACGCGGTCCAATTTTGGAATCCGCATATGCGCAAAGATATAGACAAAATCGAAAGAGTTCAAAGACGAGCAACTAAGATGATTCCGTCGCTTAGGTCAAAGTCGTACGAGGATAGGCTTAAGGAGTTAAAATTGACTACACTCGAGACTACGAGGCTAAGGGGTGATCTAATCCAGGTTTTCAAAATTATGAATGGGTTCGATAACGTAGATAGAGATAGCTTTTTCGAAATATCTCAATATAATAGGACTAGAAATAACGGGTGTAAGTTGACAAGTAGAAGGTTCGAGACAGCAGTTGCCAAAAACTTTTTTACGCATAGAATAGTAAATAGCTGGAATAGTTTGCCGGTAGAAGTAATTAGTAGCACGTCTATAAACATGTTTAAAAATCGATTAGACGCATATGTTGATAGATTGGGTATAGTTTAAGGTAGTAAAATTAAGGCTTTTTGGTGATAGATCCCACAGCTCAATACAAGTGTTGTGGGATATAGGGAGGCAGCATCTTGGGTTAGGGGATACTCTCTGTCCTTACACACCCCATTTAAAGATTCCTCTGCCGAGCGGTGCCCCCCATAGTACTGTGAGATATTGAAAAACTCATGATCTTCACTTGCCCCACAAACACCTTTAAATGGGAGACCCAAAATGGGTGCACACACATTTCTACATTACTGTACAGTCTTTACAGCCATACCTACACTTTTTCTCCTAAGTATATATATTGTAATGTATATGGTGGTAAATTTTGACTTGGTCCGCAATCGATATGGACCGTGACTTATTTTTGGTGGCAAGGTATTAGTATTGATGGATACCATAATGAAATTGACTGGATTCTTTGGATCTGATATATTTGCATGTCGGTTATAAACAGATATAGAGTGTAACATATTTGTGGAGAGTAGTCTATTATGACTTGATCCTCTGGATCCAGAGATTCTATCTTTAGTTTTAAATCGATAATTAATTAGTTTTAAATTGATAATTATTTAGTTTTGTAAAAATTGGTCGTTGCCAATGTACAGGCAGTTTTTACATAAATTTCTTATGTTCTTGTGGTTCGGAACCCACGTAAAATTGTAGGTCCCCTCCGCCACCACGGAGGACATACACAATATACAATTACGAACACAGTTAGGTAGACCAGCCATGAGTGGATCCTAGGGTCTTTGTTGGTCTGAAACATTATAACATTATAACATTATAAAATTAAAGAAAACTGAATATAGATTTTGCAGGTATAACATTTTTATTTATAGATTTAAAACAATATATACAGACAAGTTGAGAGTTTTCTTTCAAGTTATTATACGAGAATTAGTAGCTAGTAACAGCTAGACATAGACCTACTAGACCTAGTAGCTAGTAATAGCTAGACCTAGACCTACTACACCTAGTAGCTAGTAATAGCTAGCATTTATTTACGTTACTTTAAATAGCACTTCTCTAATCTGATGACTATTGATAATTTCACATAATTTCACATAATACTTATTTACTTTATTAAATATCGTTTTCTATGACACTTGATTATAATTATGTGGTTGCCTGTTATTGTACAATAATTAATAAATTTTTAAAATAATGTTTTCCATGCGCTGTTTCCTTGGTATTTAGAGAAAATTACTTTTTTGAACGGTAACAATGATATATTTTGAAAGATTTTAATGTTTTTTACAGTTTACTTATTTTGCTTATATATTTCTATAAATTAAAATGCAAATCGTGTATTTAATAGGACCTTCTAGGCTTAACAGAGGCTGTATACAAAACATTAATACTTTTTATTTCTTCAATATCACTCACAGGGTTCTAAGATATGATATTATTCGACAAAATATTATAAACTATAGACATATGCCTGTACATAAAAGAAATTAGATTTCTTTGTAATAAGTGTTATATGTTTTCTTCAGGGTCTAAGTTTTTCATTCCTGGATTCATTTTTCTTGTGCAACCCAAACGCTGTATTTACTGTAATTACCCACAAGGCGTCTGTTTACGGTTAGGACACAGTTAGGTCCCAAAATCTGTAATATGCGATAATAATAATAATATATAATAATATAATAATAATAATAATAATAATAGCTTTGCTTGTATAAAAAGGTAATGAGACCATTTCAAGATTTAGTGAACAAAGCAAAATCAAGCAATCTTTATTTCATACTCCTACAAACATTATACAGATAGTCTGTAGAAAGTCAAGTGATAGTTGTCCGGAACGGGGACTATGTATGGCAGTGAAGCACCACACATATTGAACATACAGCAGTCTACAACAATGCCACCAGATTTGAGCTCTATGAAATATATTAGTTACCAATCCACTAATCATGGTTTCTATTATCTTATTAGCTGACTCACCGAAGCTAGCTACAATTCTAATACACAGCTGGGCATTTTATTTCATTATTGTTATTATAACAACTATTATTATTATCATTATTATTATTATTATGATTATTATTATTATCATCGTTATTTTCAGTTCGAATAAACCACAAATTTTCTCTGCTATACAAAATTTCTTTACCAACTATTTCTTATTGACAAGATTAAGCACGTTAGCTTAACGTGTAGTGAGTTACCGTCTGTGTATAAAAACTTTATTTAATTATATTTTAGCCGGTCTCTCCTTAAGTTTTTGTATTTAATATGTATTTAATTTTTAATTACATGATACGGACTGAAATTATTTGTAAAATTTTAAAACAAGTTTATTTCAGTTTATGATACATCATACAGTTTACTAGCTAGCATTCGTGTTATTTCAGTTAACCTCTCTACAAATCAGGGTTTATTGTCATGCTCTAAATTTTCACGTGATATTATTAATTATATAAATTGTTTATTTTAAGAGAATATTATTCCTTAACATTATTATATAAAAACATATTTGTTCTTCTAATGTTATCTTATTTACTAACTATAAAATATATATGATTTCGTAAGATATAGAAAACTTTTCCGACCATTTTACGAAAAAGTGTTACAAGGAGTTACAAGGAAAAGAATGTACAGATATTGGCACTTTTTCCGGGACTTTTTTGATTATTGTGAGTAGTATAAGTCTCAATGATTCATAGCTCTCAAACTACAGGCTGAAATTAGGCGACCACCAATTGTTGATACCCAGTATCTGACCTCTTAGATCGCTTAAGAACGTCCTATAATGCTCAATGAGAGTTGACAGACATGTATATCTGTACAATGTGAAAAATATAAAAACTTCGCTATAAAGATAACATACAATATTTTCAGTGCACAAATAATACAATCAAATAGTTTTTCCTTAACAAACTGCGAATGTTACTAGCAGTGTTAAGATAAAAAATTTCATGTTTGAAACTGTTCATATGACCAGTCAGAGAACTAATTGGGTGTAATATCATAGGGTCAGCATCGCTTATATAAAACTGCACACAGGTCTAAGAGTCACATTCTTTATGATCTACTTTACTGCATCAGACAATACTAGCCATCCTGTAAAAATTCGACACCGTAACTGCATCGTAAGTACTTCTTCTATTTTCTCCATGCAACATGGTCTTAAACATAATATTTAATTGTTCATTTATCCTTGCTGATGATAATTAAGTTTTAATTACCATTTAATATGTGCACCTTTACGATGTGTGTGTGTGTGTGTGTGTGTGTGTGTGTGTGTGTTTACATATCATAAACTTTGCATATATTGAAGAGTTTCAGTACCTTACCTAACAAGTTATAATTCATAAACCATTACTTATTTGTATTTATATATATATAATATATTATATATATATATATATATATGTGTGTGTGTGTGTGTGTGTGTGTGTGTGTGTGTGTGTGTGAATACAGCTCATTTAATTTAAATGTTATATTTTAATTACTGCGATCCAGTCAAACAACTCAAATGCTAAATTTTAAACATCTCATTAGCTTATTTCCTATAAAGTGCTCATTATTCAGGGTAAGTTCTGAAGAACTGCTTTCTTTGGATGTTTTATTCTAAGACATTTCTCGTGCATGAATAATTAATCAGAGTTATTTATAGGTTTAGCTTTTCTAAGTTTCAGAAGATAAGTAATAAGTTATTGAAGGAGAGTGTTCTTCTTATAATTTTCTCTCTGTAGATAATCTCTCAGCAATCTCGCTGATATCCCTACAGTTCGTATATGAGCTACATGATCTTTTATAGGTACATGGGGTAAAGAGATTTACATAAATTGGGGAATCTAAATGGTTATTCTACTGTATTTTAAAGCACTCCATTGTGGACACTCGAAACTATTAATGGTTTTACCTAGCGTTATATAACTATGATATTCCCTCATTATTATTACTATATAAATATATACAGTATATATTGTCAGTTTTTACTAATGTTCTATACATGAACTTCATGTCTACAAAAGGTTGGAGATAGTTTATATATTTACACAAAAATTACTTAACTGAGCGTCACAAGGAAAAAGCAATATAAGATTCACCAAAAGCTAGTGCGTTTAAGCTTTGTATTTTATTGCCCTTATTTAGCTCTCTTATGAAAACCAAGTTGCTATTCACCAAACAGGGTTACAACTGGAGGTGGAAAGAGTACATCAGTACGCGAGTATTCTTTACTCGAGTGCGGGTTTTTGTTGTACTTGTTTTCAATGCACTGCGTTCATATGGTCTAATAAGTTTTGCTCATGCAAGCAGCCAAACACCAATTGAAGTTTGAAACTACATTCTTACACGTGTACTCGTACCCGAACACTAAAAAACTGTACTCGTGCTCGTACTCAAGCACTAAAAAGGTATAGTCTACTCGTAATCGTACTCTTACTCGTCCAACTCCGTAATTTTGGCACTCTTTCCACCTCTAGTTACAACATAGTAGATGATCGTTTCTTTAGTTTTCACGGCGCTAACCTTAAAAACTCACGAGCCCCTCCTTCCTCAGTGTCTTTCTTGAAACAAATCAGAAGATGGATAGGGCTAGACGTGTTTGCCCATTCTTCTTCCTGTTTTTAGGCCAGACGTGCTTGGTACAGGTGTGTAGAGTTTGGTACAGAAGTTTTTTCTGTTCTGTTTTTCAACCAGCAATTTTGGTATATTTATTTCACGAGGCCTCGACTTAATTTCATACCATCCTGGTTGGGTGACTTATTCCATTACCTTACTAGATCATGAATAATGTCAATAATACTTGACCCGTGTAACATAGGCCCACCAACGACAGTCTCACCTTTGCTAGACCATTGTGTACAATAACCATATTAAATAGGTTCTGGACTTTACTGTTCACCGTAACAGGGAGAGTACTTTTAAACACATGTTCGCTTTGAGCGAAATCCTTACTACTTATCACGGATTTATCGTCTTTATCCGTAAATGCTTCATCACCACCGATACTACGCTTAATAGCTACGGATAATGTCGCAGGTTTCTTATGTTCTTCAAACTCTCGAAGAAATTTTTGAAGTGTTTCTTGATAAAAATTCTTCTTTCGTCAGAATGTATTTGTTCAGTATATTTAGAAAAACAACATATAATATTATGTACAGAATTTAAAAATAACACGACTTTGTCTTTAATAACTAAATATAAACATTGATTTCACATGCCAGTTGGCTCGCTTATATTATATGTTAATAGACTTACGAATGTTAGGTTTGTGGTGTTTGGTTTGGATAGGCAAGGTAGGACAAGGTATGTTTTTAAAAGTCGTGTGGTGGGTCGAACAAGGTCTTTGCTTATTTCAGGTTTGACTGGAACCAAAACAAAAGGGGGAAGTTGTAGACACCAATCGACCAGGGAAGTACTCCAAGAGGGGACGTTAGGCAGGAGGCAGAGAGTGCTGGAACTTCCATTTCTCCCGTCACTGTCCTCTTTAGCTGATCTTTTTCCGTGTCTTACCTACCATGTGAGCAGTTCAACATGCTCTCAAACACACACTTCCCCCTGTATTCTTCACTACACATACATGCATTTTACACACTAGCCAATCTTTTCAAAGTTTATTAAAAACAAATAAATACAATGGCATCGTGGCCCTCAGAGACCATGATTTTGTCTCTCTCCTTCTTATATAGGGGAGGCATTTTTGGGGGCGCTCGTCCTTGCTCCCTTCTTTCTACATAAAAACTTACCTTCCTATTCGTAATATTAGGGCCCTTTACTCTAGTTACGATAAAAGCCGTAAGGATGAACGTTATCACGATTTGTGTAAGGGGTCCCTTGAGTTTACGAACGATTTGTTAAAACACTGTAAATTATGTCCTCATATAGTATGCGCTCAATGTAAACTCCTAGATGCGTAAGCCATGCAGCGGAAGCTGATAAGAGAGAATGTAATGAATGCAAACGAATGTTTTTTAATAATGAATGTTTTAATCTCCATAAGATGAATGGTACGTGTAGAAAGATAAAAATTTGTGGATGTGGAATGTTTCATACGATGAATGAGAGCGGTGAGTTCAAATATAGATATGATGAAATTCATTGCCCTACTTGCCAAAAGGATTATAAGGTGGATGGGATGAAACATGTTTGTTATAGGAAGGTGCCAAACCAAAAAATAAAACACATTACCTTATACATAAAGACTTATACTAACACTGAGACAAAAAAAATTATCCTTCATTTACTCGTGAGTCAAACTCTCTGCGATGAATATTCGAATGTTGATTGTGATGAGTGTCGCAAGTGTGGTAAACGTACCAATATTTTTAAGACGACTACGTCAGAGTCACCCGTGAAGTTGTTTGTGGATTATATCGTCAGGTTAGCCGGTCAGTTCAAAAACGTGACCATGTATGTTCTAGTAATAAGTTATTGAAGGAGAGAGTTCTTATAATTTTCTCTCTGCAGATAATCTCTCATCAATCTCTTTTATAGGTACATGAGGTAAAGAGATTTACCGTACATAAATTGGGGAATCTAAATAGTTATTCTATTTTTAAAGCACTCCATTGTGGACACTCCAAACTATTAATGGTTTTACCCAATATTGTATAACTAAGATATTTCCTCATTGATACACATTTTCTTTATAAGGAACTGCTTGAACATGAGACATCAGCAATATTCACGGGTGATACCATGAAAAGAGGAAATAAGCTCATACAAATGCAAATAAGGGATAATGTTCAGTTGAAAGACACACTGGTGTTTACGCCTTGTAAGTTAGCTAAGCTACTGAAGGTGATGCGGGTGGATGCCGAGGTTTCAAAACGGTACTTCCCTTACACATTTCTCACTCGCGACGCTTTGAACTACGTTTGACTACCACCTCCCAAACGCTACTTTAACTATGACGGTATGAGTGCGAGTGAACGAGAAGATTTTGACCAGTATTACAACAGTTTCAATAATGGAAATCGGTACAACATAACAAATGAATGTGAACAATGTGCGTGTACTTAGAGTATGTTTTCAAACTTTTAGAAACAGGTATATTGCCTGTTTGAATTGCGATCCCCTACAGGCTGCAATCACGATTGCACCCCCTTTGCTTCACACTGTTCAAGAACCGCTTCATGCCAAAATATGGACTTGCTGTCATACCAAGAAACAAGCCACGCAGTTACGGTATAAAACCCTTTACTGGCTCACACATTTACAATAGACAGGCATATATATATAACAGGCACGCAACATGGAGAGGTGGCCATTAAGATCAGTGGTCGAGTTTTCTGAGCTGATGGACTGAGTGAGGACACCTGCACCGGTGAGAAGACAGTGTATTCTTCCCACGGATGTCGTTGGCACGGATGCCCTCGTCCTGAGTGTGGTATCACAGGAGACGTCCATGGTAGATCCCCTGCGATAGTCTGGCTTGGACTCGTGCTCGTGACCAGCTTATAAGTTCACAGCTCACTCACAGAATATTATAGGAACACGAGCATGATGAGTAGATGGCAACCGACGAACAGTACCGTGATGAAACGTTCAATTGTTGTGGACCCTCTCAAGTGTAGTGACAGTTTATATGGAGGTCTAAAGATTCATTACTTTAAATTTTGTTCGTTGTACCCCTATGTGATGAAGAATATAATCCATATTCAGAAAGTGCTCCTGAAAAGTTTGTGAGACACACCCTACCTTCCATTGACGAATTCTCAGACAATTTAAACGAGAATTATTTTGGGCTATACTTCGTTGATGTACTTCCCCCCTCGTGATTTATCGGTGTCCATCTTACCCGTTGCATTGAGCTCAAAGTTTTGACGAGGTATGGGATTGCGCCAAAGCTAACGATAAAAGAGGTTCTTGAAATTGTTCAAGTAGGTAATATGGACATAATAATAAATGGGCGTGTGGGCCGAATGGTGCTCTGTATAAGGATATTTTTAACTCGTCATACTTCTACTTAAACTATAAATGCATCGATATATATATATATATATATATATATATATATATATATATATTCTTTGTACCCAAGTTTTACTATACTCTTTTAATTGTTTTTCATGTATTATACTGTACTATTAATAAATTTTCTGAGTTGTATTAGATTGTTCTTTTCATTCTAACAACTTTTAACAACTTCGTGTTTCCTTTTCCTTTTCCCTGTGGTTCTTTGCTTATTGAAAAGATCACATGTTGCTCTGTGATTTCTTTGCACACACACACACACACACACACACACACACATATATATATATATATATATATATATATGTAAAGAACGACGCTTGTATAGAAGAACGTTCCGCACAAGATGAGGAGGGAGAACGAACAAATGAAAAATGAGGTAACCACCCTGGAATCGAACCCGGGATCTTCCGATTGCCGGTCAGATATGCTAACTACTACCACCATGGGCTCGATTGATCAGAAGTCGTAATTCTCCTACATACGAGCAGAAACCAATGCCCTGAGGGGGCACCTCCCGCATGCCGCACATATATACATTTTAACTGCAAACAACACACAGTATAATTAATGTAAAGAACGACGCTTGTATAGAAGAACGTTCCGCACAAGATGAGGAGGGAGAACGAACAAATGAAAAATGAGGTAACCACCCGGGAATCGAACCCGGGATCTTCCGATTGCCGGTCAGATATGTTAACCACTACACCATGGGCCTCGATTGATCAGAAGTCGTAATTCTCCTACATACGAGCAGAAACCAATGCCCTGAGGGGGCACCTCTCGCATGCCGCACATGTATACATTTTAACTGCAAACAACACACAGTATAATTAATGTAAAGAACGACGCTTGTATAGAAGAACGTTCCCCTCAGGGCATTGGTTTCTGCTCGTATGTAGGAGAATTACGACTTCTGATCAATCGAGGCCCATGGTGTAGTGGTTAGCATATCTGACCGGCAATCGGAAGATCCCGGGTCCGATTCCCGGGTGGTTACCTCATTTTTCATTTGTTCGTTCTCCCTCTTCATCTTATGCGGAACGTTCTTCTATACAAGCGTCGTTCTTTACATTAATTATACTGTGTGTTGTTTGCAGTTAAAATGTATATATATATATATATATATATATATATATATATATATATATATATATATATATATATATATATTCACCGGTTATTAATAATACACATTTCTGGATAATAATTTAATAATAATGTAAACTTAATCTCAGTATTTGTGTTGCATGCAGTGGCACTACCCTGTACAATACATGACAAACGAACGAGAACTACAAACCCGTTTAATATGTTATGCTTTCTATATTCTTTAGTACTGGCATTAAATCGCTTAACGTTATCTTAGAACCTATTTTATAAATCAAGGCTTTGTGATCACTTCATTTAATATCTGTATATACCGCTTCAAAGGAATGCTTAAGTATGCACTCGTTTATGTCCGTATTAGTAGTATGAAAGGCTAATATATGTCAATAAGCATAAAGTAATTATCTTTTTGACAGTTAATTTAGTGTGTGAAATTTTAACTGTACCTTGCTACTTTTCAGATTTGTAGAGTTATTTTCTTTGGTCTTGTTCTAATTGATAATATGGGCCGATTGTGTGATATTACGCCACGTAAAAAGGCGCGGATTAGTGGTTTATTGATTGCCGATACTTTTCACAAAGAGAGAGAGAACGCGTAAACTGAATGTGTCTCAATCAAATTTAAGAAGAACAAGAATGAATGCAGATTTCTGCGATTGAGTCTAATAATTTGGACAGGGTCTGTATATATATATATATATATACTAATTTTACAAACATTAAACGTTTCATAGAAGATTTAATAAAAAAAATCACATTTCATTTTTTGAGATGAATAGGTACTATAAACGAAGTAAGTGAAAACCTAATGGTGGAGCAGTCTGAGAATAATACCTATATACGAAATAATTACTACCAATATAAGTAAAATAATATAGTGTGTGTATATATATATATATATGTATATATCAGATCAGATCACATATATACAGTAAACCCTCGTCCAACGCGTGTTTGTCCAGCGCGAATTTGCTTATACACGGAAAAATAAATGCGAACAATTATTTGCCTAAAGCGGAAAATTTGATTATACACAGTCCGCCAAGCACGCTCTAATACAGCAATACTGTACGCGTGGCAATGCGCGCTCTAGTGTTTTCTCCTACACTCTCCAACACTCCATCTTCCTCCCTCTCGCGTCACCCCTCGCATCACCCTTTGTCTCAGTCCCGCTAACGCGTTAAGTTCAGTGAAGTTGTGTTGGATTGTTTTTGTCGTATTTTGCCATTGTTTTGCTATTACCCTTAGACAGCAGTATGGCACTAAAACGTAAAGCCTGCAAGTGATAGTGAAGCAAAGAAAAGTCGTAAGGTTATGACATTAGCCGAAAAAAATAAAGACTCTAGATAAGTTGCGTCCACGCTTCTCAAACTAGGGGTCGCGTAAATATTATTGGGGGTCGCAGAAACATTTGTAAATATTATTTTTTTCATAAATATACAGTGTTAGTACCTATTGCTTTTATGACATTGAGTGAAGGGTCGCGAAAAAATTTGTCTGGTCCAAAGGGGTCGCAAGTGAAAAAAGTTTGAGAAGCCCTGAGTTGCGTGGTGGTATGAGCATAACATCACTTGGCCGCGAGTATCACGTGAATGAGTCTACCATACGCACCATCTAAAAGAGTGAAGAAAAGATACGTGCTCTTTTCATTTAATATATTTTTATTTATCATATGTAAATATCATTATGTTTATGATTTTATTATGCTCTTATTTCATATACAATATAGGTACGGAAATTCATTTATGTGTGAATAAAAAAGCTACGTATCTAAGTATTAATGGGAGACTTTACGCGGCCGCGTTCACGTATCCCCATTTATCCCATAAGGTATTAAGTTTGTCCAACGCAGATTTTCCTAACGCGCTGTTCTCAAGGAACCTATCCCCCGCGTTGGACGAGGGTTTACTGTATATATCAGATCACACATGGCCCAAATAGAGTGGAAAACACTTTTAGAGAATGAAACAAGTGAAGAAATGCTAACAACCTTGGCAGAAAAGATGCTGAGAATTTTAGAAAAATATGCTCCGAAAACACAGCCAAAAGGAAAGAGGAACTGGCTAAAGAGGCAAAAGAGAAGAATATTCCACAAAAGAAAGAGAGTAGCGGCGAAGTTAGCTAATTGCGGAGACAACAACAGGAAAGTAATACAAAAAAAACTGGAGAGTATCGATAGGGACATACAAACCTTGATTAAGGGCCATACAGAGAGGGAAGAGGAAAAGGCGGTAGAAGCAATAAAGGAAAATCCAAAGTACTTCTATAGCTATGCGAAAAGGAAAACAAAAACGTGCGCCACCATCGGGCCCTTAAGGAAGAGAAATAATGAACTAACTGACGATCTAAAAGAAATATCTGAAACATTGAGAGCCCAGTATGAATCGGTATTCAGTACCCCAAAAAGCGATAAAGCGATACCTCACATAGATGGATTCTTCGAAGAGAAACTGCAAGGAGAATGTATAACAGACTTTGAATTTGCCCCAGAAGATGTAGCGAGAGCTATAGGACAAATTAAATCACATTCAGCTGTAGGTCCGGACAAATGGAACGCACTATTAATTAAAAACTATAAAAATGAAATAGCTACACCTTTATACTGGCTATGGAGAAGATCCCTTGACACTGGAGAAATACCGAGCCTCTTGAAAAGAGCGAACATTGTCCCTATATATAAAGGAGGGGATAGATCTCAAGCAAAGAACTATAGACCAGTGTCATTGACGTCCCACCTCACCAAAATATTTGAAAGAATAGTCAGAGAGAAAATCTATGACTTCTTCGAGACATTGGAAAGATTCAATGAAAATCAGCACTGATTCCGATCAGGAAGATCATGCCTATCACAACTTATGGAACACTATAACAATATCCTAGATGCACTCGAAGGCAATGAAAACTATGATGTCATAGACGAATTTTGCTAAAGCTTTCGACAAATGCAATCATGCGATCGCACAAATGCGATCATGCACAAATGCACATAAAATGAAACGTGTGGAAATAACAGGCAAACTGGGAAAATGGATCTACAACTTCCTCAGAGAACGTCTACAGGTCGTCAAAATTCAAGGTATATCATCATCAGATCAGCAAAAAAATCAGCGATGCAAATGAAGTGAGGCTTTGCAGAGGGACACAAACAAAATATACAAATGGTCAGAAGACAACAATATGACATTTAATACCGAGAAATTTCAGCTCTTGAGATAGGGTAGAAATGAGGAACTTAAAGAGAGTGCATATTATGCTCTAGATAGACAGGAAATTCAGAGAAGCACGAAAGCGGTCGACTTGGGGGTAATAATGACCGATGATGCCAAATTCGAGACACAAAATCAGATAGCAATAAATAAAGGCAAAAAGAGTCGCGGGACAGGTACTAAGAACGTTCAAAAGGAGGGACAAGACAGTAATGATTCCCCTGCTAAGAACACTGATCATACAAAAACTTGAATACTGCTCAGTTTTGACGTCCCCATATAAAAAGGAAGAAATTAATAAACTAGAAGAAAAGAAGAGACATTTCACAGCCAAGATTGATGGCTGCAAAGAATTCAACTACTGGGAAAGACTACGTAAACTAAATCTGTACTCCCTGAAAAGAAGAAGAGAGAGGTACACCATAATTTACATATGGAAAATGATCGAAAAACTGGTACCAAACCTCAAACTAAACCCAATTACCATCCAAACAACACTGGAAAATAGGAAAGACAGAATGTGTAGTGTTCCCACATTAAAGGCCCGACAAGGGACCTTCTCAACACTGAAGGAAAATAGCTTGGTTGTCAGGGGGCCAAGACTTTTTAACAAGCTTCCAAAGGACCTCAGAAACGTTACAGGGGTCAAAGATGAAGTTTTCAAGAGAAGACTAGATGCCTGTCTCAGGACGGTACCAGATGAGCCGCGTGTACCTGGCTATGTACGGTGGAGAGCGCAAGAAAGCAACTCGCCCCTCCACCAGGCCAGTCCTAGAGGCGGGGCCACCAGCTTGACCTTCATGTGAAGAGAGACCAAAACACTAGTGTTGAAAACCGGTTTGTAAAAACCGGTTTTCAACTGGTTTGTAAAATTCCCCTAAAAATCGAAAACCGAAAGAAAAAACCGGTTTTATCGATTGATTTTCATTGGGCTCAAACTTGCGCGAACGTGCAGCTACGCGCTACAGCGCACAAAAAATAACTTCGAATACATTACCTATTAAGTTAAATTGTGACAAACTGGCAAACTGCTCTTCAGTATAATTTTTGCCTATCTGGCAACTCGATCTTCAGTTTGTCTCATCATGTAGGCTGTAGTGTAGAGTCAGTCGACTAAAGCCCTATTCGCAGTATAAGACCCTTAATGCCCTTTGTTTCTTAAGATGTCATTTCCAAAATAGGGATAAAATCTAAATTAATTTTTATATTTTTTCTTACACGAAGAGTCAATTTTCTGTTTTCTAGGTAAAGTTTTTTTTATTAAAAAATTTTATTTCAATGTTTTTTCCAAAATAGAGATAAATTTTATTTTTATTCTTTATAATTTTTTACAAAAAGAAGTTTATTTCTTTCTAAGTATAGATGTTTTATTTTAAAAAATTATTTCAAATCTAAATTGTTTGAATAATGTATTATTTTGGCTAAAATAAAATATGTCAAAGTTGTCATTTTCTTATTCATATGCATACATATGATGCTGCATTTTTGCATTCTTTTGACCAAAAAATAGGCGATAAGCTATGCTTGTTAAGAGTTAAAGTCAGTACCTTTCAATTGTGGCTTTTAAAAATTACTATACTTTTCGGTCATAACCGGTTAAAACTGGTTTTCAAAAAAACAGATCGATTAAAAACCGGTTTGTAAAGTTTCGATTATTTTTCAACACTACAACACACGGAACTTAAACGAGATTAACGAGGTTAACGAGGTTATATATAAAGTATATAAAGATCAGGAGGAAAATGATGCGTAAAAGCGTTGTTCCCTGCATGCACAAACAAACCTCCGATCCATCTTTAAGGAACTGATCTGTAAACGTACTGAAAACGATATTGTGCGACCGGGAGGGGTGTGGGAATGGATAAAATGGCGAGTTGACGCTCTCCCCTTAACCTAACCTAATCTTTCCCTTTCCCCCTTCAAATACACCTCATAAAAGGGCGTGAGAACCTCGTGACGTCATTCTGCCAAATTTTCCGTCTACATTTTTGCCACTATACTACTTAGCTTGCAAAATTATTTATTTATTTATTTTTTAAATAAAATACACGTTTTTCCACTAACAATCTAAACAAGTAGTGACCCTTTAAGAGCTTAATTAGGAAACTCATTAACACAAATATCTCTAGAGGAGGGACCGAAAACAAGTGAAGATCATGGTGAATTTTACTGAGAAATATTTAAAAAAGAAAAAATTTTATGAAATGCCATTTTCAATGTAATTTATTTGCATATTATGCACTATCTGTGCTCATACACTACACACTGCAAACGGGAAAGTTCGTAAAGCCTTCAAGTCTAAGTACCTAAATTGGATTGTGATAATTTTAATGTTCCAAGTAATAAAGGACCCTTAACACTGGCCGTATAGAGTCCCTTTTTGGTACAGCTCTTTAGTATATAGAGTCAAAACGAGAACCAGTAAGTTCCCAGTTGGTGTCTGTGCGATCCACATTTTGGGACATAATTCTGAGGGGAACTTTTCTTTAACCATTTTCTTATGCAGGAAAGAGGAGCCAAGGGCGAAATTTACTGAATACAGTGCACTGTTCATAATTTTTAACAACTATAAGAACACATAATATTCACTATCGAACTATAAATTTTGTTAAGGTAATTACCACAATTAATAATTATAAGTAAACATTAAAACTAAAATACTCGCATACAAAGTAGATATTCCAGATAGATTTCCATATATATATATATATATATATATTATATATATATATATATATATATATATATATGATGAATTTCACATTTAAACAGGCGAAATAAATGAATGATGTAAACCCACAAGGAAAAAGAAAAAGTGATTCCGAGGTCTTTCGTGTATTGAACAGTACACATCGTCAGGGAATGACGAGGGGTACGGGAATGACGATTCCCTGACGAGGTGTACTGGTGAATACACGAAAAGCCTTGGAATAATTTTTTCTTTTTCCTTGTGGGTATGCATCTTCTATATATATATATATATATATAATATATATATATATATATATATAATATAAACAAAGGAGATTACACACAGAATTGAAGGGTTAACCGGACTAAGAATATTAAACGTAAAAACATAAAACATAATTCTCTTTTATTTCTTGTGACAGTCAGAAAAGGTAAAAAAAAAAGTTTGAAAAAGTGAGTGTCAAATTCTGTTGACGTTTTTGCTGCGAAAAAAAGTCTGAATTTTTTATTTTCCGACTTTTTGAGTAAAATGTGTAAAAATATTTTATATCACTGTATTAACGTTTCGCAATCAGTTATTAAGAAATTATTATTACTCAAAATATCGAAAGGAAAGGAATTGAAAATTTAATAGGTCTAAATAATGTTACACTGCAGGATTTATGACTGAAACTCTAATGATAAAAAATAGTGTGTTATTAATGTTAATTTAAGTGTATAATGAAGTATTCATAAAAGAAGCACTATATATATATATATATATGCAGCACTCAAGAGGGGAGAAATTTTTAAAAAACACTCCAAGCATTTAACGTTATCAATCATATTCCGGCATTTTTTTTGCAAACTGGTTTCCTCGTACATACACTGAAAAGCAACAATTGTGTTTGGGTATTTGCATAAAATTCTGGCATAAAACAAGAATAAAATAGAAATAATTTAATATTCGATATTCTTTTTTAAAATTACTTTTAAAATTTAAAATTTTTATTCAATTTTAGTTTATTTTGAAAGAAAATATACGATAAGATAAATTGTAAATTACTCTTTTTGCTTATGATTAAAACTATGAAGCTTTTCAGTGCTAATAAGTGGTGTGTAAGTAATGAGTTTGTTTATTTATCCTGAAGTAGTGTGAAAATAACTAAGTGATACGAACACAACACATATATAAAAAAAATCTACACAAAAAGCTTGGTTTATCACATGCTGGGAAGTTGGTTATTGTTATATAGGGTGGCCACAATTTCCCTTTGCATGAAAATCAAGGGTAACATACATACATACATATATGCTGGAATTTCACTGCAAAGGGACTTTGTGGCCACTCTCTACATATAATAAGACTTTACACCTGTGGACTTTACGCCCGATTCTTCCTTTGCTCGTTGTAAAGGGTGATCCAGAGAAATGGGACCCAAAAGAAACCGCTGTAACTCTTAAAGTATAAGTCCTTTTATAAAATCATACGCATCATTCGAAAGAGGATAGTTACAAGTTTGTACAGGATTGTATAGGTTTTGACAATACAAGACAAGATACAAAACAAAATAAAAGTGTTAGTTAAAACTAACCCTTCAAGATGACTGCATGGACTGTGGAACAGCTGCGTTTCATAACTGAGCAATATTATGAGCATGGAAGAAGTGTAGTTTCAGCTCAAAGATCTTTCAAGACAAATTTTCAGATGTCAAAATCACCTTCTAAGAAAGTAATCCGTCGGTGTGTCAGAAATTTATCCCTAACTGGCAGCATTGGAAAAAGAAAACCAACTGGAAGAGTGCGCACAGCAAGGATAGACGAGATCATTAACAGAACTCATGAAATTGTACAGGATAATCCTAACATAAGCATCAGACGTGCTTCTCAGCTGTTAGGAGTTGGATATGGAACAACACACCGTATATTCAAGCAAAATTTAATGCTCTTTCCATATAAAATTCAAACAGTGCAACAACTAAACGATGGAGATTTCGCACGAAGACGACAATTCTGTCAATGGATCCAACAGAAGGTAAATGACACCACCAATTTTCTAGCAACTTTGATTATGTCAGACGAAGCCCATTTTCACTTGAATGGAACTGTAAACAAACAAAATTGTCGTTTCTGGGCAACAGAAAATCCATTGAATATTACCGAAGTCCCGTTGCATAGTCAGCGTGTAACTGTTTGGTGTGGTCTTACTGCATCTCAGATCATAGGGCCGTACTTTTTCGAAGATTCCACCGGAAACACGGTCACTGTAAATGGTGATCGCTACGAAAAAATGTTGACCGATTTCCTTATTCCTAAATTAAGAGATCTTTGTCTAGAAAACCACTGGTTCCAACAAGACGGAGCTACCTGCCATACCACGAGGAACTGCATGGCAGTTTTGCGTCAAACGTTTCCAGGCGAGTTAATCTCAAGATTTGGAGACGTTGAATGGCCCGCAAGGTCTCCTGATTTTTCTCCCTTAGATTATTATCTCTGGGGATATTTAAAGAGTAGGGTCTACAGAAATAACCCAACGACCTTGCAAGAATTGAAGGCCGCCATCACAAATGAGATACAGGCCATACCACCGCACACTCTTGCAAAAGTGATACAGAACTTACAAGCGAGAACACTGGAATGCTTGGCAACTAATGGAGCACATTTGAAAGGAGTCATTTTTAAAAAATAAATATTTCATAATAAACTTGTAACTCTACTCTTTCGAATGATATATAGTTTTTATGAAAGGAATTAAATATTAAGAATATTTGGCTTTTTTTTATGGGTCCCATTTATCTGGATCACCCAGTATAATTCGTTTCATGAATCACCAAAGATTAATAAATACGCACTCACAAACCTCTTTATTTAATTTAAACAAATTGTTCGGATTTTAAATGAACAAAATACTGTGTTCAAAATTATCAGTCCCAGTTTTGTTAGAATTGAACTAAATAAATGATGTAATCTTAAAATAAATTTGGTTTAGATTAAACAAATATGACAATATATTTACGAGTACTTCGAATTAATAATTTTTTAATTTTTTACGTAAAGTGAAACCTAATTCAAATTCGAATTAAAAATATCTTATTCAGAAAAGAATAAAAGTGGCAGAGTTTTACAGTTTTCAGATATTTGATATGACGTTTATAATATATTCAGAGTACTCTTATCTGAATATGCCGTTAGAAGCATGGAAACATTTTAGGCAAAAATGAATGCGATTTAGTCTATTTATTACATAAGAGAAGTGAAAGTGGTAAATAATAGTGATAGGGACTTGCGAAATATATTTAGTGATGAAGTCTGCCTGATATGCATGGAAAGCGCATTCCATACATCTTCTCCTTTGAAAGAGAGTGCACTTCCTGCAGTTTCCATTGTATAGTTAGATTTGTGTATAAAATCACTGGGCAGTCTGGTATTATAACGATGGTGTATTTGATGGGCGGTGATTGCTCTTTGAATGGGTAATGTACATTGATTTTCATTGATAACTTTGAATATATTGACAGCAACATTGAAATTGTATGACTCATTTAGTTTTGAAATATTTAGCTCTGTAAACATTGGGGAAGTGTGATTGTCTGTTGCCATAATTCGAATTCGCAGACATTTTTTATGAATTACTTTCAAAGGATGTTTTATATATTTCTTTGAGCTACCCCATGCTTTAATGCAATATAATAAATGTGGATATATGGAGGAATAATATGGGTAAGGAGTGCGTTTTGAAGAAGGGTCTTTTTTAGTTTAGATAATATGGAGAGAAATCTTGATATTTTTTACTTGATATGTTGTACATGACTTTTGAAGTTTAGTTTTTCGTCTAAATTAATACCAAGTACTTTAACCTCATTCACCCTTGCAAGAGTAATATTTCCAATTTTTATTTGACAATTTGTATTAATGTTTTGTGGTAATAATCATATAAGATGACTTTTTCAGATCCAATAAAAGTTTCTTACCACAGATGCTAGGCAACGTGTGGAGGGAAATTGAGTACCGTTGCGACCTGGTCCGTGCTACAAATGGTGCACATATTGAATGCATACAATAAAGAACTCTAATGTATCTAAATGTTATAATTCACATATATCATATGAAACTTTATGACATTGACTATTTACTGTGTGAATATTACATTGTTTGCATCATTCAATAAAACATTATAAGGTTTCAAAGTTGTTTCATTTCGAATGGGACACCCGGTGTGTATATACTTTTTCTAATTGCCTGTTCGTTTCATTAATCAGAAGTCTGAGTTATGATGGGAAGAAGTAAATGTGGTATCATCTGCGTATTGTACGCAATTTAATGTGGTTGAGAGATGAAAATCGTTGACGTGAATTAGAAACAGAAATGGGCCAACAATAGATCCCTGTGGGACTCAGTCGAGGATATTTCCTCTTATTCCGTATATGTGAAGTTTATTCAATAAGATTTCACGCGAAAGTGTATAGAATGCTTTTCATAAGCTGAGGAAGATCCAGGCAGTGTTTTTGGCTGTTTAAGTTCTGATACACAGTTTCTAATAGCGTGTTTATGGTATCTTCCGTTGTACGTCCACCTTAAGCCCAAATTGTGTTTTAGTTAAAATATCGTATTTCATTAAGAATTTAGTAAGTTTATCGTACACGATTTTTTTCAAATACTTTACTTAAAGTTGGCCGTAGGGAAATGGGGCGATAATTAGATGGAGCGTTTGAGTTTCCCGACTTAAATACAGGACATACTCTGGGCTTCCTTTAGACTGTCAGGGACTGTACCTAGTGTTATTGTTTCATTTATTAGCTTACTGAGTGGTATTGCAATTTCATCGGATACTAAATTGTATATTTTTACCAGGATCGTATCGATGTCAGAATCTTTTTTTTTTTTAGAATTTATTGCTAGAGAGATGGTAGGACTGAATCAAAGAAAAATTAGTTTGGATTTGGTTCTGGCACATACTGTCAGTAATGAGTGTCTGTAACTGGGATCGAGGCCGCAGTATTCGAGCCATGTTAAAAAAAGTTGTTTAAGAAAGTGACTATGTTTTTGGGGTCACTGTAAGAATTCCGCCTTGTGTAAGGGAGGACAAGGGATTTGTTTTAACCTTGTTTGTGTTAATTAACTCTTCATAGTGTTCCACAGCTTTTTGGGTTGGATTTTTGTTCATCAATTTTTAACAATCATGATCTGCTTTTGCTTTTTTAATGACTCCATTAAGTCTGTTACAGTAATTTTTATATGTCTGTTCGGTAATAATGTCAGTTTTCCATAATTTAAAGAGTGTGCTTGAGTTTAGTACACACATTGAGTGATGGGGGTGATCCAGTGTTGTTGTATTTAGTTTCAGATATTACTTTTGATTTAAGAGGAAAGTTTATGTTGAATATATCCATTAGTATTTCTGAGAATGCTTGAAATTTTTTCAATGTCAGAGTTACTTTCGGTTATTCTGTTCTATTCCAAAGCTGTTATTTTTCTCAGGAACTTTAATTTGTTATTATAACTGTAAGATCTACAATCAACTTTTATAGTTCCCTTTGTTGAGAAATGGGTGATTAGCTGGTGTATTTAGGCGAGTGAGCTGCGATATTTAATATAATTATACACGAGATGCAGTCAAGCGGGAGTCGCACCCAGATCTGATCTAGCAGAGTCGGATTTCTAATGTCATTTTGAAGTCTAGTTGGCTTTGTAATAGCTAATTTAAGAACCACTTGCAGTCATGATATTGTGAAGGAAGCTCGCATTATTATTTGAATGTTCTTCTGTGAGATCAATATTTAAATCTCCCGCAATAACGCAATTGTTACCAATACAATTTATTTATAATAAAAGTTGGTACGTTACCAGTTGGTGGTCGGTAAATGCCTAAAATTGAATACTGGGTGTTATGAATAAACATTTCAATTGCGAGTATTTCTGAGGTATTGCTTATGCTTGTCGATTCTTCGATACTTTTACTCTTGTAGTTTAAGTCTACAAATATAATTATTTATACCTCCTTCCTTACCGTTAACCCTACATACATGGTAGCTTGTGTATCATCGAATGTTGAAAAAGGTTTTATTATCTTCATTTAACCAAGTTTCAGTTAATATACTGCACGTGAATTTATGTTGTAATAATCATAAGTTAGCTGTCAATTCGTCAAAGTGGGTTGCCATTGTTATATCATATTTCTTGTTTAAGAAGTTGACTACTGAAATATAATCGAAGTTGACTACGTTTTCAAATTCACTAACTTCATTTACATTATTGAAAGTATTTAAAGTGTTGACCATGATGTGAAGAGTAGGGTAATACGGTAATAGAAATAATAACAGATAAAAAATATAAACAGCAGACACACACACACACACACACACACACACAGTGTGTGTGTATGTTGCTAAACGCAGTTGACACAGCTGCAAACCCCCGAGCCAAATCGCTACCGGGCAAGAAGCTACCAATACAAGTAGGCGGAAACGGATCTCTTTCGGAGGATCATAGGGCAACGAATCAAGCGATATCGAAGGAAAACGAACTTGAAATGCACAAGGGCCAACGAAAAAGAGGGAACATAAAAATTGTCCTCGCTAATATTCAAGGAATAAGACCAAACCAATCACTCAATAAGGTTTCGTACCTGAAAGGATTTATGGACGAAACAAGGGCGGACATCGCATGCCTCACAGAAACTCATCTTAAATATCGCCAAGGAATTTGTGAAAACTGCGAACATTGTATTGATAAGAAAGAGATAATTATAGAGGGCTTCAACTTACTAAGAGCGGATAGAACGACGAGACGGAAAGGTGGCTGTGCTATATATGTACAGGAAGGTCATATGACAGAGACAATAATAAGTAAATCAAACAGCTATGTGGAACTCCTAGCAGTGAAAATAGAAAAACTAAACTTGATAGTAATAGTCATCTATAGACCTCCAAGCACCCCAACCGAAAAATTCTCGGAGGCCATTGATGACATCAGAAAGTTAATAAAGGCCATAAACCCTCCATCCCCCAATATAATGATCTGCAGAGACTTTAACTTCCCATTTATAAAATACAAAAAGGTGGATAGGAATATATATATTCACCAGGACAAGGGGGGCACAAGAGAAGACCAGGAGCAAGCAAAAATGTTGATGGCTCTCACAAATGAGTTTATGCTGACACAGGAGATAACAGAAAATACCAGAAAAAATAACTGCCTGGATCTGGTATTCACGAATAACACGAACTTGATTGCTGATATAAAAATAACCCCAACCATTATCTCAGACCACAACTTAATCGAGATATCAACAAATATGACGATAGCATTAAAAGACAATACACATACTGTGGAAAGAAGTAAATTCGGGGCCTTTAACTTAAACTCGAAGACTCTAAATTGGGAAGCAATCAGATCGCACATGGCCCAAATAGAATGGAGAACAATTTTCGAGAATAAAACAACTGAAGAAATGCTAACAACCTTGGAGGAAAAAACGCTGAGAATTTTAGAAAAATATGCTCCGAAATCACAGCCAAAAGGAAAGAGGAGCTGGCTAGAGAGACAAAAGAGAAGACTATTCCGCAAAAGAAAGAGACTGGAGGCGAAGTTAGGTAACTGCGGAGATAATGACAGGAAAGCAATAAAAGAAAGACTGGAGGGTATTGATAGGGAAATACAAGCCCTGATTAAGGACCATACAGAGAGGGAAGAGGAAAAGGCAGTAGAAGCAATAAAGGAAAATCCAAAATACTTCTATAGCTATGCAAAAAGGAAGACAAAAACGCGCGCCGCTATTGGGCCCTTAAGGACGGGAAATAATGAACTAACCGACGATCCAAAAGAAATATCTGATACATTGAGAGCTCAATATGAATCATTTTTCAGTACCCCAAAAAGTGACAAAGCGATACCTGACATAAATGCATTCTTTGAAGAGGAATTGCAAGGAGAGTACATAACTGTAAAACTGTAAAAATGAAATAGCTACACCTTTATACTGGATATGGAGAAGATCCCTAGACACTGGGGAAATACCGAGCATCTTGAAAAGAGCAGACATTGTCCCTATATATAAAGGAGGGGACAGATCTCAAGCAAAGAACTATAGACCAGTGTCATTGACGTCCCACCTCACCAAAGTATTTGAAAGAATAGTTAGAGAGAAAATTTATGATTTCCTGGAGACACGGGAAAGATTCAACGAAAATCAGCATGGATTCCGATCAGGTAGATCATGCCTATCACAACTAATAGAAAACTACAACAATATCCTAGATGCATTAGAAGGTAATGACAACTACGATGTTATATACACAGATTTTGCTAAAGCTTTCGATAAATGTGACCATGGTATAATAGCACATAAAATTAAATATATGGGAATAACAGGCAAAGTGGGAAAATGGATCTACAACTTCCTTAGAGATCGTCTGCAGGTCGTCAAAATTCAAGGTATATCATCATCAGAATCGGAAGTACGCAGCTCAGTACCACAAGGGACATTACTGGCCCCACTCCTGTTCATAATCATGTTAACAGACATAGACAGCGGAGTAAACAGCAACAGTATAGTAACATCCTTTGCAGACGATACAAAGATCAGCAGAAAAATCAGCGATGTACATGACGTGGAGGCCTTGCAGAGGGACACGAACAAAATATACAAATGGTCAGAAGACAACAACATGTCATTCAACGCCCAGAAATTTCAGCTCTTGAGATATGATAGAAAAGAAGAACTTAAACAGACTGCATATTATGCTCCAGATAGACAGCAAATTCAGAGAAGCACGAAAGCGATTAATCTCGGGATAATAATGACAGAGGATGCGAAATTCGAAACACAAAATCAGATAGCGATAAATAAAGCAAAAAGAGTCGCCGGACAGGTACTAAGAACTTTCAAGAGAAGGGACAGGACAGTAATGATTCCCCTGCTAAAAACACTGATTATACCAAAACTTCAATACTGCTCAGTTTTGACGTCCTCATATAAAAAGGAAGAAACTAATAAACTAGAAGAAACGCAAAGGCATTTCACAGCCAAGATTGATGGCTGCAAAGAACTCAATTACTGTGAAAGACTACGTAAACTAAATCTGTACTCAATGGAAAGAAGGAGAGAGAGGTACATCATAATCTACATATGGAAAATGATCGAAAAACTGGTACCAAACCTAAAACTAGACCCAATTACCATTCAAACAACACTGGAAAATAGGAAAGGCAGAATGTGCAGTGTTCCCAAATTAAAGGCCCGACAAGGGGCCTCCTCAACCCTGAAGGAAAATAGCTTGGTTGTCAGGGTGCCAAGACTTTTCAACCAGCTTCCTAAGGACCTCAGAAACGTAACGGGGGTCAAAGTTGAAGTCTTCAAGAGAAGACTGGATGCCTGGCTCAGGACAGTACCAGATGAGCCGGGCGTGCCTGGCTATGTACGGTGGAGAGCGCAAGAAAGCAACTCGCTCTTCCACCAGGCCAGACCTAGAAGCGGGGCCACCAGCTTGACCTCCGTGTGAAGAGAGACCAACGCACGAAACAACATGAGGTTCATAAGGTGTGATATATATATATATATATATTGTGTATGTATATACAACATACACATACAACAGTATATGCCAAAAAATAAAAAGCGGTTGTAGTAAAGCAAGAATGTATGTACAAACATATTAATATTAACTATTACATAATTTGAAAGACTAAGAGAATAGCAAAATTATAAGATTATAAGGATTATAAAATTATAAAATTTCAAGACGGTATAAATTGATGAATTTTTTTTAGTGAATTATTATTACATATAAGGTTAATGATATATAATGATAGGTTATGTAGTGATAGGTTTATTAACACATTGGTTATGGTGAAGGCAATTCTATTTGTAGGTGGCGCCGAAAGTTGTCAAAGTCATGTTGAGTATGAATCAACACTCTTTGTCCTTCTTGAGGAACTTTCGGGCACATATTATACCGTCCCGTACATAACAAGAATAAATTATTTTCTTTCTTTAAATTTTAATAATTTATCAAAAATTTATTTTGTGTATTCACAGAGTGATTTACTAATATATATATCAGGTTTGATATTTATAACTACACTTCTTACTCCCGATTTCCACAGCCAGTCACTCAATTTGAATTTTATGATTCTTTTGTCAGTGTTATTATTATTTTTCTTAAATTGATGTGGCTCCGTAATCACATTTTTAGGAATATTTATATGGAGTCTTTCTTTGATGGCGTTTCTGATAATTTCAGTGGAGTTTTCATTTGGGGAGCCTTGAGGGACTCCAGATTCACCGATAAAGTATAGGTTTTTGCGAGGTTTCTGTTTGAGGTCGCCGTTTAACCTCTCATTTTCTATTGCTTGGTTTTGTAATCGACCTTCTATCGTGGATACACTCATTAAGAACGTTATACACTGTTTTATTTCTTTGTTTTCTTCTTCTAATCTGTTCATTCTTTCATCTTTTTCTGCCAAGCAGTTTAAGATAAAAGATAAGTACGATTCCATATATAGCGCTAATTGTTTATTATCACCAGTAAACGCCTGGCATTCCCGCCTTTTATTAGCATTGAATTCCTCGATCTAAGTAAATATAACCTTTTACGTGCTTAATCTAAACTAAATTTATTTTCAAGTGACACCACTTATTTAGTCCAGTTTTAACAAAACTGGGACTGATCATTTTGAACACAGTACTTTGTTAGTCTAAAATCCAAACAAACATTTTGTTTAAATTAAATAAAGAGACTTTTGAATATATGAATTTTGATTTATTTCATTAACTTTCTTAACGTGTCTGGATATCCACTATTTTAAGTTTGAGAATTTTTACATTTACTTCAGATAATATATTAACTCGTGTATTTCATAGGGATTTCTTTTATTCATTACAATCGTTTCATTTAGTGACGTGTTTTCATACATACAAATAAGTTTCTTAACCTAAAATTATATACAAAAACATGTAGAATTACACAGGCATATTATTAACAACTTAAAAAAAAGCAAGCTCCGAATACGTTATAGAATTCTTACTTACTCGGAAAAGCGCGGCTCAAAGCCTTCTCCGAAGTACGTCCACAGCTTGGAGATATTGCCGTAAATCGAACAGAAGCAACTCGTGATCCAATCCCCATCAACAATCTTTTCTATGCCCAAATAGGACATTTGGCACTAACAATGGAGACCAGTCACACGAGTGAAGGCTATGGTGAATTTGGAAAATGGTTCAGTGACAAACCTTCACCTCCATTTAGCCGATCGTGCCAACCGTTGTGCGTAAATGACTATAAGCAGCTACTCTTGAAGTTTGTATCTGGTGTTTTAATACTACTGCGTCACTACTTCACAAAAGCACTACTAGTAAAAAAACAAATCACCGATATGTTAATGTTGGTTTCGGATCTAGTAAAAAAGTAATACAAATCATTTTAAACTTACGTTTTATATCATTCATCTGTCAAAACTACACTAAATTAAACGTGTACCTTTTATAAGGAGAAACAGATGGACACACACACTCAAGCACTTTTCCAATATACTTATTAATTTTTACAGATTCTGCATCCTGAAACGAACAATGACGTTGTTAACCAAACCCTGAGAACATTTCAAGTGATTTTTTTTTTAATACATTAAATGCAGATAATAAAAAACTTCTCTTTTTGAAACTTGAATGAATAGAAATATCTCGTCACTTAGCATCCCGGACAGGATGTAAATTGTTCTCGTTGTGGATTGAATACAAGTTTTCTCCTCTCTTTTTATTTTTTGTTGTTGTTGTTGTTGTTGTTTTAGTCTGAAAAGACAAAACTATTCATTTTAAGCAGTCGCTCAAAGGAGGAAGTGAGAAAGAAATTTGGAGAATAGAAATTATTTGTTTCTTTAACCAAAAAAAAAAATTATGCGATTACCTTAAATTTCGTTTTTGTTTCCGAAATTTTTATTTTTTTATGAAGAATGTTAAAATAAGAGTGACTGCAAGTACAGAATGATGATAATAATTCTGCCACAAAGGAGCATGCACAATGCTTGAGGACAGTATAAATGAAGAGTTTGGCTGAGAGCTGGAAGATATAGATATAAATGTTAATCTTAATATTTACAACGAATACCAAACAAACAATAAACAAAAAAATACGTTTCTGAATATATTAACATTAATTTAACTAAACAAAGAACATGCAGTTAACACAGAATGCCGTAAATCAACTTTATGTACCCATCCATTATACTCGTAAATGTTTCAACCAATTAATCTCTCTTCGAATTTTCATCGTAAACAAATGATCCCAAAATTAGCGTACAGCGTTTAATTCAGTATAAAAATTTCCTTTTAAATAAACCGAAAGAAAATAGAAATAAATAGATAAATAAATAAATAAATAAATAGATAAATAAATAAATAAATAAATAAATGGAAACGTGATGAGACGAAGAGAAATTGTTTCAGAAATGTCCTATAATTGAGGATGAATAAGGACATGACAGGCAGAAGCGGTTGCATTCTTCCCGTCCTTAATTGCGTCATTGGACTCCAGTGAAGGTCTAATTGTTCGTCCATTGCGCGGACGAAGGCGCTCCTTCACAACGTGATAATTGCGCATCAAATTAGCGCCATGTTGGTTCCATTCCTTTCGTTATTGGACACTTCGCAATGAAAATTGTTTTCCCCTTTTTACCTCGTTTTCTTATATATATATATATATATATATATATATACAGAGAGAGAGAGAGAGAAAGAGATGGAGTTGACAAAAGTAAAGAGACTCGTTTGTTTTTCCATAATTTTTTATTTGATAATGAAATTAAATTAATAATAATAGATTTATTGAATCCATATATTTAGAATCGTGTTGTTTTCCACCGTTGCATTATGTAAAGCTGACACGCGTTCTGGTATTCCATTGATGAGCGTTGCCATTTGTTCTTGAGGACAATTATCGTGGTGTCTATTTACTTTTGTCAACTTGTGTGTATGTGTGTGTGTGTGTAAATTTTCATGTTGATTTTATGTCTATTTGTTCTTTCTTTTTCGTTCTCCTCATACATGTACTGTATTAACACTGCATGTGCAACCATTCAATACCAAAAGCTGTAACTTGAGAATTCATTTACCAGCACAGAAATATATGAGCGAAGCAGCACTTGCTTCCAGTAAAAAGGCAAATAATTAGAGGCTTTTCCACTCCACATATTAAAATAAAATCCTCCATTTCTAGGAGAACCCTAATTGCAACTTGATATGGGCCTAAATTACTCTCAGTTTCTCCTATAATCTTTGGGATAATATTCGAGCAGTTCAGGAGTGCTTTTATTAAAGTAAAGTACTGGAATAAATTTGCTTCATTAAAGAGCAAAATATTTCCAAAAGTAATGACGTGCCTAAATGCCCAGATTCTACCGACACTGTATTGTTAAATAGAAAACGAAAAGGAAAGCTTAGTCAGTATATTGGGTAAAACATATGGAACTTTTGCGGCGACTTCCAACTCCAACGATTGATTAAAGTATGATTGACTTTATTAATTCTTTATTCAGTACCGTTTTAACAAAATTATGTCTATCTATCTATCTATCTAAAGTTAAAAAACACAGCAACCGTGGAAAAATAATAATATAAATTAAAATCTCGAAAGGAGAAAATTTTAAATTCATAAAAGGCTAAAAATCCGGCCAAGCTTTTCGAAGAGGACGCCCTTCTCATTCCGGCGGAAATATATTTCCGCCGGAATGAAGAAGGGCGTCCTCTTTGAAAAACTTTATGAAATTTTAAAAACTTTACTTCTCGTGGATTTTAATATATATATATTATATATATATATATATATATATATATATATATTATAATATATATATATATATAATAGTGGTTATTTAACCTCCTTCGTAATCATAAAGGTCATGTGACACTCAACACTTGATTCTAACTATCTATGGTTTGCTATATTTTTCGAATGCACAGAACGGTCACCCCTACCCATACAACTAGTGAACAGACCTAACGTCGCTTAACCTCTCTGATTTAACTAAAAGTGATATTGCGACGTGGCCACGCGAAAAGAAAAAGAATGAGAGAGAGAGAGAGAGAGGAGAGAGAGAGAGAGAGAGAGAGAAATGAAACCTATTCCATATTAATTATAAAGGCAAGTATATCAAAAACAATTGCGAGTAATTTCTTTTTTATATTAAAAATAATCGAATAAATTAATAAATTAATAAATTTTTGTATTAATACAAAAGAAAGAAAGTTTATAAGGAACATAAAGAAAGATAAATGCTGGAATAGATTTACAATGTATTTACGATTACGGCCTCCTCTCTAATGGTTTTTTCTGCCCCCCCCCCACCTTCCAAAATATTTCTTTCCCTCGGGATTTGCTTCCATTTCTATATTTTATCGGTTCTCCACCTCCCCTCCCCCCACCCGTCTCTCTCTCTCTCTCTCTCCTCTCTCTCTCTCTCTCTCTCTCTCCTCTCTCTCTCTCTCTCTCTCTCTCTCTCTCTCTCTTGGTTAGTCTTTCTAAGTGTATGTGAAATAAAGGGCTTTAGGAAAGAAAATTAATTCTATACAGAAGCACAACACTTTCTCAAGAGTTTACAATGGAGAAAGTCTTTTCCTATAGTGACCAGGACCTATACGTACTGTATATCGGGAAGAGGGAAGTGGTTTTTCTGTCCAGAGGAGACGAGACGTGTAGTTCTCGCAAAAATGCATTTTGCTTGGAATGGTGCTTATTGGTTCATACTTCTTAGTGCTTTCGCACTTAATGGAGATAATAATAATAATAATAATAATAATAAAAATAATAATAATAATAATATAAACAACCTTACTTTATATAATATATATATATAAGGTAAGGTTGTTCAAAAGGCAGGCACCATAACACTGAAGTAAAAGACTCTAAATTTGCTATGGTGTCTAACTTTTGAATAAATATATATATATATATATATATATATATATATATATATATATATATATATATTTTGTGTGTGTGTGTGTGTGTGTGTGTGTGTGTGTGTGTACCTTTAAAGTTAGTTTTTACGATACAGCTTTATCAACTATGCTAAAAACTTTCTCGTAGAAATAGAAATGAAATTTTTCTTGTGAATCATTTCTGCACAAAACATGAGTCATTTTGTGAAAACAAAATGAGTTATGTAAAATTTGTCGTTTAAATTCACCTTCGTTGAATTCAAAAGTGAGTTTCTAAGTTTATGGTAGGTAATGAGCTTACGAAGGAAACACAATTAATGGTTTTCAATCGAAAGGTTTCTACGAACGATTTAAAAAAACAGAAGTTACCATAGTGCTCTAAACGGACGAACGCTGTCCATTATGCTAACTCCTGAATTATTATTATTATTATTACCAGCGTCAACGGGAGTCGAACCCTAGAACTTAGTGTTTTCACTTGGCTTATCGGGAAATAGGCGCCGGCCACAAAACGAGTTTAGTCACTCAATCAATTCATTCGCTTTATATTCCTTCTGATGAAGCCACGAACGACATAACACATCGAGAAGAGGATAATTGAAGCGAGAATATAAGTTATTCATTTGTTCTAGTTAAAATTAACTTATACGTATAAAATGCATAAGTAAATTTTCTTTAAGAAGATATGAAACAAATGCATTTCACTAAATACATAAATACCTAAAAAAATATTGCGTAAAAAGTATGGCATTTAATATGGCTTATCTGAGTAACAGAAAAGTATTGTTTTATGGGTTAACAGTATACTAAAATGGGTAACCGGAGTATAATAAGGGCATGTAGCAATTCAAAATTGGTATAAAGATAAATGAAAACCCTAAATTGGTTGAGGCAATTTCTAATAGCATTTAGAGTATCCAATTAATATTGTGACATGAGATGGAAAATTGAGTCAATTCGACCAAGCAGTATTATTAAAAAAATGGCAATTAACTTATTTTATTTTCAACGATAAATACATTTTTATTTTGAAGAACACATAATTAATTATGCTTTTCTTTTAAATTTATTTATGAGGCCGTATTTGTACAGTAAGTATTTCATTTCATTTAATCCAGAGTTACGGTTAATAAGAGTTGTAACACGTAATGTCATTATTTTTACAAAGTTCGTATCTCGTTGTCAAAAACATGATTGTTTAGTGAGAATTAATAATATAATTGTATGATAAATCCTACAATTAAAAGTTCACTTCAAAATAATTAAGTTTCCCCTAAAATTTAAGACTTAAAATGCTTTCTATCGAGGTATTGGTGAATTAGTGATCATATTCATTAATGAATATGTCACATAAGAAAATTCAACCAAATTGCATGGAGAGGAAAGGTTGCAAAATGAAATGTCATTGGTGAATGTGCGTGGGTTTCAGCCACAATGTCATTACATGAATGGGACCCCATTCTTATTTTTAACAGAAGCGATCTGATTATGCGGCCTTGTCTTGTTTTCAGTAATTGTGCACTCGTGTTCTCGAGCCTCAACACGATAACTGGATACGTTTTATGGCAGTTATGCCTAAACGCACTGCAATACAGTGTGGTCAGGTTGTAGAATTTCCTGAGTGGCGAGAAGATTCATGGTACAATTATTATCAATCTTCATTAACCTGATATTCGGTTTCCTACTTTAAATACAGTAGTATATCATCTCACCGAAAGCGGTAACTGTAAATTACTAAGATATAAATGTCATATTTTGAGATTTCCAAAATTTACCGACTTCTCATAGCGAATAAAAGAGATGCTTCCCCATAATGCAAATGAGCTTCGTGGCTTCTGTACGTATATTTGAATATTTCGGTTGGTCCTAAGCAAATAAAATACGCTCTATATATATATATATACATATTTAAGGAGATATAAATGTCAGGGAGTTTCAGTCTTCTATTAGTTCTCTAAAATAGTTCTGA